>JAHZNG010003582.1:0-36852 GCA_027744375.1 Orchesellides sinensis
TGTGTGAAAACATCGTAATCACAGACACAACTGGAGCATTGAATATGCGTCCTTATTGTCTGTATACATCCAAGGAAAGAAAGCTCTTTACACTACAACTTCAGACCTGTTATATACGTACATCAGTATAATGTATGCGCTAAACTCTTAACCGGATATATCTTGTCCACTTGCATCCTGCTCTGCTTGTGTGTAACCACAAAAGGAGATAACTAACTTGTAATGATGATGTGGTTAAAAATAGACACTTTAATCAGGTCGGAACGACTGAAATATCTCTAATGCACTGGGTATTGTCTAAAAGAAGGGACAAAACAGCTGAATACGATAAGCCGAGTCAATTTAGGAGAAAGTAGGAGAAGTAAGACTCTGATTTGTATGAACTTGTCAAAATAATCTTCACAGCTGTCGCGATACAACTTTCTTCCCAGAGAGGCGCATGCATCGCGAGAGCAAGTTTTAGGTTGCTGGTTGAGGTTTACACGCATGTAGTTTATAGTCAATAACACTTGATCGTAGTATACAGAATCGTATTTTGCATTATAAACATACATATCCGATGCGCTAGAAGGGCTTAGCATTTACATTTAATTATCCAAAATAGCATGGCATGGCATTTTACAGGCCAAATTGTAAAGTGTGAGTAGATTTTACGTATTGAATGTAACACAAAGTTAATTAAAACTAAGATCTATTTTTGCTACTTTTAAATCGCTGCATCTTACTCTACCATTTCTTGCATAACCTGCAGACGATCAGGATCAGTTTGTAATGTATTTTATTGTGACTAAATTATACAAATCTTTGTAACCTACAATCTACTCCTGACCCTCTCCTCAAGTAAGGCTGAGTAGTGGCTGTAGCTTGTGCTTAAAGCTTAAAGGGCTACGAAATTGGAAGCAAAAAAAGATTTAGGATGCATTGAGTAAAAGAAATGGGATAAAATTCGTAGAAAATGAATAGGAAATGAAAGGGATGAATACAGAATTAAGTAAAGTAGGCACAGGAACAGGAGAGGAAGGAACAAGTGGGAAGATTTCAAATGGTAGCTGTTGGGTTCTCCCAAAAAACACGGTTTTAGCTTTTAACACAAGTGGTAAAAGGAGAAATATGGTGGTAGACGCACATGTGGCGACATGGTACATGCTCTCATTGTATATTATATGGCTTTGGAGAGTATGTTTTCTCAGAAATGAAATGAGCAGTTTCTGTACACACACATAAAAGGACGCCTTTACACACTTATTAGGATCCTCCACGCAACCTCGTGGACGGAAAACCAGAAAGAAAGTCTCGTGAATTTTCTTTTAGAAGAGAAAGATAGGAAGACAGGCACCACCTTTTCTTTTCCTCTGAGTCTATCTTTCTCCCAGTTCTTCCATTTTTTGAGAAGACAAGATCGGAATTTCTGAAAATCCCTGCTGCTTGACTCCATCCGTTTCCCATCCTTCTTTTTGTTGAAATATGCTTGTGACAAGGAGTAGACGAGGCAAAAGGAGGATGATAGCTGTAATATATGCAATATATAGGATATGCTTACAGTTTAGAGTTGTGAAAGAAATAGAGAGTTGAGTAGAAGACAGAAAAAGGAAAAAAAGAAGATGAGAAAGGAGTGAATCTTTCAAAAGAGAAGTTGTGTGAGATTAATCAAGATTCTACTGGTTCGGATGACACAATCCTCCGGAGAATGTCATTCATGGCAACTTAATGGAAGAAATGCTCTATTCTTATTAAGTTAGTCTTAAAGCAAGACATGATGCCATATGTAGTACCGATTTTCTTACCTACATTATTACATTACGAATGTAACCTTACCCAATGAAATGTGAGCTTTTCGGATATTTATCATTTACAAGTAAATGTTAATAAATATGTATCACTATGTACATGTATACGAACTTATGAAGATGCACAATGTTGTATGTATTGTTTATATACTTATTTTTTCTTCTTCCGTACGATTTGGTAGTTTGTAAAACGTTCACGTATCACCCATCTGTTACTATCGATCCTATCTGAATAGACTTCTTTAACTGTATCAAATTTTTACTTCATTCAATCTTACAAATGACGAAGGGAAATGAAATCTGATGACAAATGAAACGTAGAATGAGTACGAAAACCTAGTTTTGTCGTAGTCGTATCGAATCAACTGTATGCATTTTTTTATAAATTTCTTAACAACTACATTTTCAGTAGAGACCAATTGCAATTTTTTACTGCGCATATTTTTATTTGCTTCTTTCCTGGGAAATTAATTCGTCTTCTATTACTTAGCTTCTTTTCGTACTTGATATGACAAATAAATTTTACATCCAACATATCATTTTGAAAACTGTTTCACCTAAAATTATTTTCTTGTTTTTACGGATCGATCGTTCACAAAGCAAATGAGTTCGAGAAATTGAAAGTACAAATATATCTGTACTCTTGTTGCAAGAACTGAAACCTATTCCTTTTCCGCACTCCTTTAACTAAATATTATAAGACGAGAGTCATTTTGAAAAGGAAATGATAAAAATATGAGTTCTAAGAGCAATCAAGTTTAAAAAGGCAGGAACTAAAGAAAAGAAGAAAAATAAAAGATATTTACATATATCATTGCCTTTTAGACATGCATCTTCTATGTGTAACTACCGTTGTCAGACCTTGCCACATCGTGGCCAGAATATTATGAGATATTGTATGCATGCCCCTCAATGGAAGTCTTTTTGTGATATACGTACCTATTATATGATCCATAATAATAAGAGTCTTTCATTACTTACAAGCAGCTTTTCATTCAAACTATTGTGAGCTACTCAATGAGAAGCGATCCATAGTAGGAAAGCCGGATGGATTAAAATGACAAATTATTTGAGAAAATCCTCGACATTTCTTTGAGTATTCTGCTGGCTTCTACCATTTGTGTTTCATTGTTTCTTTCAACTTTAACTTACATTTTACCGTAAATGCAGATTCGCTATGTATTTTCCTTTCATTTTTAAAGGATTAATCCAAATATGCATTCTTTTAATTTGTAATATGTATGTTTTGTTAGCAAGAATTCTTGATTAATCCATACTTTCTCAGAAACTAGTGCCCCACTCCGTAGTACAATAAGGTTACAGTTTGTATGACTTAAACTAGCTTACATTTTAATGATAGCTGTGTAATGAAATATAAGTGCGCAAATACTAATAAACTTGTTGTTCTGCTCCAGAATAAAGCTAAATGTTCTAATTAAACACGCTCGTTTTACATTTCATGTAAACAAGGCTTAATGAAACAAGATAGTTAGAAACTTATGGCCACACCTAAAACAATGGTTTTTCCCTTATGCAAGTGTTAAGGTAAAATGATATCAAATCTAGGTCAGGTAACAACATAACATAACAGTAAGACGCAGAACTTAAATGTAAACACTTATACCTACTTCTTCAATTACGAATAATGAGAAAACACTCACCAAGAATTGTAAGGGAGACATGTAGAATAATGGGCGGATGACTTGACACTTGACATTGATAGTCACCTTGGTCGTGGCGTTCCGTCGTTTGAATCCGTAATTTCCAATTGTTTGGCTGCTCAAAGTTTATACTTAGCCGTTCATCTCCGCTATATGTGTGCAAACCTGTTCAAAGAGAAAATTTAAGTTTTCTTTACTAAATAAGCTGAAAACTTGTAAATGTACGCGACCAAATATCCAACCTTGCCTTGTGTGCATTGTTAATATTGACAACATTATTTATTTGTATATGTTTCATCTAATAAATGAGTATAAAATCATTTCGTATAGAAAAAGAAGGTTAAGGAACGCTAACTTTATAGAGCGGAAAATACTTCTCAATGATGCGTAAAGAAAATGATTTTCCTGATTATCCCGTCTCACTTACTGAAGTGTATTGCATGTGTACACATGCATGCTCAGATACACGCATACATTGCATGGAGTGAATTAAGACAGAAAGGATATACATTACGCATGTAAAATAACCATTATCTGTCAAAAATCCCGATGTCAATAACAGGATGCTGTATTATTACTTTTCGGGGAAAGAGAAATGAGCCCAACGAGGAAACAAATAACAACACACATCATAAAAATCATGCGGGTCATATTTTTTGAACTTTTACAGTTATCAAGCTGTCAGTTGGAAGCTCTCTTTTCTTCTGTTATTATTTCCTTTATTCCTTCATTTTTTACGAAGAAATGATAAAGTATTGTGTTGGGCTGCTGGGAATATGAGAGCTGTATATATAAGTTTGAAGTACGGTTAGCTGTTTATATCTTAGCTTTCACTTTGCTTTTCTCTTTCTCTCTCTCTCTCCAGGGGCATGTAGGAAATACATTTTTACTGCCGGCACAACAGTGTTTTGCTACAAAGTTGCCACTCTAGCTTCGCTTCCTCCTCTGTGTCCATTTTATTATCGTTCTTGTGTTTTCTTTGGATCAAAATATTTTCATGATGGTTTTGGTTTTTCACATGGGCATCATTTGTACAAAGTAGATATGTATGCATTGACATTATAGCTGCTTTTAGAAAACAGACATGCTTTTTGTACCCAGTCAGTCTGGTTTTGCCCAAAACCAAATAAATACAAGCATTCAATTTTATGTCTACACAATGCTCCACTTGCTGCACTCACAGAGATTTTTAAGCAGACTGATTTACAATTAATACAGATTGAATACGAGACATTTTCCCAACAGACAGTTGTAAGGATGTCTTATAAAATCAAACCGGACTTTCTCCAAACATTTCACTGGGTAGGTCTTCTTATGCAGTTAGAGCGACCCCATACATATACTTCTTTGCTACTTTTTTCACTGAAGAACTATTTTAAAGACTATGTATGAAGGAACGAAGAAGTCGCGTAGAAATCATTAACACCAGCAAACCTCCCAAAATAATAAAATCAAATCGCTTTAATAGAACACAAATATCTCGCTTACTCAAGCTGCATTTTATCAATTGCTGATCGCGTGAAAACTCATGCCCGTGCCTCACAAGCCATTTTTATGAAAACATAAACTAAAAGTAATATTATGAGACAACGTAATATTTTGTTGGTATCGAGGTTGTAGCGATTGACAGTACAGATGCACCATGTGATAAACTATGCACTTGTGATATTTGCATTCATGCAATGCTGCATCTTTATCTCGACAATGTTACATACAGTTTAAAAAATCTTTTCTGGTCATTTAAGGACAAAAAACGGAATCATGATTTACATAGATACAGCATTTAGGGTGAACTGCTCATTTCATTGGGAGATTGCCCCTTTGGAACGAAGGAATGGTAGAATTTTTTTGACATCGCTACAGTCCCTAAGCTTGCATTGGAAGTGCAAACGTTTGAAGATCCAACACCAACGTGACAGATAAATATTTTCTATGTATGGCACAAATAGCATTATGCAACTTGCACCAAATCAAATCTCTCTCTTGCACCATTTCCTTATATTGGATATTTATGCAGACAGACAGCCAAAAGTACGACCTCCATGATAAATAGACAAAAACCTTGCGTATGTAGGAACAACTGTCATTTCCTGTGTATACAATACAGTACCTTAAAACAAACATTGGGACAAGATCCAAAATACTTGTGAAGGACCGATGTCATCTTTCACTTTCGTCATGTTGTTGCAATAGGCAATGTTTTCCTTAGGCTACATTGCAACTTCTTCTTTGTAATTTATCAATGCGTAGTGGCTACTGGAAGTCAGTTACACATCTATATATTATTAACAAATGCATGTTACCCCTACAAAGGACAGTGGCCATAGCCTTGAAATAAATTTGTTATTCTGTTTACTGTTAAGTAATCTCGTATGGCGAATGTAAAGGCTGACGAATTCAATGTCATTTCATGTCTAAATTTGGGACAACAGAATTGGCACCAGATACGAAGGAAGCTTATATTGCTAAGCAGAAGGTTACAGGGTTACATCAAACGTTGCATCATGAAAGTAATTGACGAGGAATAGCCATCATGTTTATGAATGTATGTGGACTTTAGGGGTTTAAAAGCAGCTCATGACATATGTGCCTTATCTACTCTCTTGAAAATCGGATTATAAATTCGTGTCTGAAGAATAAAATTCACACTGGTCTTTATTACGTGTTTTATACCCAAACATCTCCGACTCATCCAAAACTTTCTTTCTAATCATGACACCACTACCGATAAGTAGGCACGATTCCTGAGTGCCTTTCGCCCAAAATAAATTTTGAGTTCCGAAACTGTGTAGCACCTACAAATCATATGCAGGAAATGTCAGGATCAAGCCCATGAGTACCAAGCACGTTTTCAGTGAGGTCTATGCCCTCCTTAATAATTTTATATGTTCTGCTGCATCACAAAACTAATAATAAGTCCATCTTATGAAGTAGCTTTGTTCTTTGGACGCTCACGAAAATGAAAGTCTCGTTAGCTTCTTAGCTCGACGAAGGACTCCCTACTGTTGAAATACTATCCTACTGCTCCTTTTTTTCTTCTTTAATTCTCTCCCTCTCTCCACACCACAAACCATCTCTAGCAGTCTACTAGAGCATTCACTACTTTCACAATTAGGAAAGATAATTAAAGCACGCACTTTTCTTCTCTCTTCCAACTTTACAGCGTGCATACAGACAGTCCCTAATTTGAGTGTGAAAAATCATCACCAATTTTCCCCAAAGGATGCTACTAGGAAAGAGACGAACTGAGAGAAATGCTGAGAAGGAGCGAACAGAATACATCAAGCAAACATAATAAAAACGACCCGACACGTCTACGTCTCTTACAGTTACAATTCAAGAGAAATAGGGCATGTTGTCTTATTGTGCCGGATGCTCCTTCATTTCATGGATGTATACGCATTTCATGCAAGATAGTTCATTGCGCGCGTTAAGATAGAAATGAAACAACTTTACAAATGCTACTTTTCATATAAAAAAGAAATCGTACAAGAACTTTGTTCGGATATCTTTTAACTCTTCAAGATGGGTTCAGCTGGAGAAAATGAAGAAACCAAAGTAATCTTGAATGTATTTATGTGTATGTTAACTCATATACAGCAATAATATACAACTGAGCATTAGAAAAACAATCTTGGGTAAAACATTGCACAAATGTGGCAGAAGTGCAAAATGCATAATGTCAATAGGATCCCAGCAAGCTGCAGATCATATAGGCATGCATAAAACTCTTGCTTTCTCTTTTAAACGTATTTCCAGATGAAGAAAAGCACAGTACATCCAATAAAAATTATTTCAAGATAACATTCTCGATACACAGACGACCTTACAAGTTTCTCTTGATATTGCTCAACACATTGACGAACGAAAGAAAAAATGGTGAAGACAAAACTAATTTTTATTTCCCTCCGTCTTGTCTACTTTTCGTATAAAAATCAAGAAGAAATTAAAGAAACGATCCTAAACTTATGTAGTCCTATTATTATGATGACATTACGACTATGCTGCGTATGTGTTCTGTACCATGGAAAATGTAACTGCTGCTGCTGTAACTGCTACTGGACGTAGATGCTGCCGAAGATATGGGTACATGCAATGCCATGTTACAGAAGCTATAAAATTTTCACAAATTGTACTTACACGTTATATATAATGTATATATCTGCATACCTACTCAGATTCCAACTAAGAATCTTATTTTACTTACTTCAACCCAACCACTACGGTAAAAATGGTTTCTTTCTAAAATGCATTTTTCTTTCGTACTTTTTACATCCATGACTGGGACACATTCTTACAGGGTTTTGCAATTTCTCCTTTCTAAGAACCTTGCTTGCTTCTCACTCAACCCAAGATAAATGAGAGAGATGTGGCCATGGTACAGAAACCAAAGTGTTTTATTAACAATGTGTAGCCCTGCTAGAAAACGGAGTGGTAGAAGTTGTAGTGGAAAAGTCTTACTTTTACTTGCTTGATTCACCCAGGGAAATGTGGTGATAGCGTTTAATGGTGTTGCACGTAATGTGTCTTAGCATGTTCTTTCATAGTATATAGTCAACCATACAAATATATGTTTTCATTTCCGTATAATAACAAGCTTCTATGTATGATATGATATTTGTAAGACCATAACATTTTCACTGATAGTTGGTTCCCCGTTTTTCAGTCGATGGATACTCATCGTCTCTACGACTTCTCGACTTTCCTATATTTCCACTATACAAAATGTTTACTACTTATAAAGCAAGAAGTATGTATCTCATTGCATGCTATACCTATATACATAGGTCTTTGTATCCATTTATTGATAAGGGAATCTAAGAATCTATAAGCTGAAATGTAATAAAAGTGCAGAGGGCTTGTAATACTACGCTAGCAACAAGCGACAATAATGGAGCTGAATGTGAAAGCAAATGTACAAGAAAACTGCGTTGCACATGCATATTATGGGCATCTCTGACTTCACCAGTAGCATTCAAATAATTGGGAAAGAAAGGTCCAGAAATAATCTTGATAGTCAGAATGTATGCATGTAAGTAAGGATAAAACACTGGGAAAACGTAACCTCCCCGGGGAGAACTGCTACATGGAAAATAAACTTTCTGTTTATACTACTTTCACTTCATGTATATACGTGTATATTGCACAATATAAAATAAACTCCAACACTTTAAACAAGCAACAACTCGAATGTACATGCATACTTCCGTTATAATTTGAATAGTGCTAATAATACTACTAGAATGCCATTATGATTCATAGCCTTACATTTATTCAAATGGTGTAATTTTCATCACGTACATGTATTCATATTGCCATTTTTAGTACTACAGCTTTACAACAATTTTGTCTATTAATGGTGTTAGGTCGTTTGAGCAAATTTAATAAAACCTTGTATTTGCAGACGTTTTTGAAATTTAAAAAGATGTCTTAATTTTACAGTACGTTGGAAATTAAATGTCTTCTCTATTTTTGACTCTGATCGAGTAACAGTTTTTTTTCAACTTTAAAGAAGCTAAAAGGGGCACAAAGAAGGACAGACAATGTAACATTACAAAGCATGACAAGAAGTTCCCGTTAACCAGCCACAGATTGCCCTCATGATCATCATCATCATGACCATTGTGATAAAGAGCACGACTCGTTCAGAACATTTTCAGAAAGTAGAGAACCGAACGTGCTGTGGCTGTAGCAAAGAACCAATGTTCATTCTTTGCCACCAAAAAATTTAGAATGGAGGAAGCACAGAAATCTACGATAAAAAGTTGAAATTACATAATAACTAGTAGAATGAACTGAATGAACCAGAAAACATTTAGTCTCCCTAAAACTGAGCGCATTAGACATTTTCATCAGCCTCAAGTTTATGAAGTAATACAGTTTTAAAAAGAAAGGAAATATGTTAAATATGTGATCCTAAAATAATTCAGTAGAACCACATTTAATGATTGTAAAGTCTGATAGAAAGAAAACTCTTTGTACTTTCCATGCCATAAAGCGGAAGTGAAATGGAACTGAAAGTGGTGAACGGACCTTGATATGTTACATATATGTACATACTATTGTACTTACTCCCTGTCTCCTATCTTCTTCCTCTGCACATACACTAAATACATTAAAAAGTTGCAGCCCCTTTTCATAATCGGTTACAACTTGTAGATGGGAAATTATACTAAAGTACTTGTAGTGAGATTTTTGCAGTAGTTTTTTATTGCTGGCTACAACTTTCTACATTTACCACAAGCATGCTGATATGTTGTAATAAGAGTCATGATCATTTGTTGCAAATTATCTGCAGCTACATGTGTTAATGGACTGCATTACGCATTTCATACCTCATAAAATCTTTCAAAGGAAATCTTTTCATTTACACTTTTCATCCAAACAAGTCTTTTATTACTAAAACGTATTAAGTGGGGCTAGACGCTAGTTTGAAAGTGGTTCGTATACAAGTAAATTGTTTACCTAACTGGTTCAATTTCTGTTGGTGAGTTAGAATGGTAAAAACTGCATATAGCTTTGTAGAAAATGAAGCGAGATAAAAATCCTACTCGTAGTATTTAAATATTACAGTAAAATTGGATACTACTTTATAAGCAAAACGGTGTCCTAAACGGATATTTTCTTCAATCCATTATACATTACATTTTACTTTCTATATATAGGAAAGTTTTGAGGATTTAATAAAAAAAACGCTGAAAAGAAACGGTTAAACCCCCGACTTACAAATCCTCTTTGGAATTTATTTGAAGTTTTATAGGTTTGCAGGTTAACCTCATTGTCTCACTATTATTGGTCGCATGATATGTATTTTATCATCTTAAATGCTATACAACTGGCTATCATAGAGAAACTTTCATTCAAGACATACAAAAGGTTTATGTACAAATATCTAAAATTCACATACATTCTCAGCCAAAGAAATCTGAATATCGTCAGCACATTCGATAAAAATAGGTTCTAGGTCATTCAAAATCACAAGGTTTCCTTTGACTTTTTTTCCATTCCATACACGGATTCACGCATTTCATATTCGTTTTAAGGAGTGATGAATGCGTCGGTCCTTCAACTTCACCAAAATCCTTAGCTTGCATTACATTTATATTCTGGAGGACCATCAGCCTCGACTTCAAACAAAAATATGAATCTTTCCACTGTGGCCATTGTCCGATCAAGCAAAATCATAAGTATTTAAGATATGATATGAATACGTGTATATGCAAAAATAAAATAGGCAAAGTACTTGTACTTATATCTTGTGAAATGACGTTATGTATGAAGAAAGACGTGATGTGATTATATGGCCGAATACAATAATGCTTTCCTTGAAGAATCTGTCCAATTCGATAAAAACGGCCATTCATTCTGTTTGCTGTTGCTTGTAATATGCATACTCATCTGTTACTCTACGCAGTAAGTATACCATCCACAATTTCCGGATCTATTTCAAGACTGCATAGCCGTACTTATAACATGGAAGTACCTAAAACGCTATTTTTGAACTTAATATTATCTCTAGACAATTACATAGCATGCGTATAAAAAACTTGCTAGTGTGTAGCATGTATATTTACAGGTACTGGGATGGAAGTGATCATACACAACGTTATATCTGGGTTAAATTTTTCCATCAAGATCACAACATAGTTTGCAAAGAAGCAGACGCTTCTATAATTTAAGATGTATAACTATATTATTATGTACATATGTTCCAATTTCTTTGCCCAAAAAGCATACAACCGAAATGAAGAACGACTTATAAAAATCATCTACGTCTGCATGTGAAACCAAATGAACCACAAAATATCGGTCATAATACAAAAAACATATTCAGATGAACATAGCATTACATTCCTAATCTCTGCAATACGTAGCATATCTGAATATTACGGTTGTTTTGTAATGCTACACAGTATGGGAGGATATTTCACAAAGTTGTGGTTATTTCACGATATGATGATAAAGTCCCTAAATTCACAGCATTTTCTTGCTCAACTTTTTTATATGTCGGGCTGCCTTTCATTGAACATGACGTTTTATCCTTTTTCTCCTCATTCGGTTTTTATGAAGTATCTCAGATACTTACAAACAAATATACAAACAAAACATAAGTATGATATCGTATTGGTCATGCTATATAATAAAAACGTAGTGGTCGGAGTAGCTGTCGCACCGCGCACTTCACTCCTATAATATAAAAGAACATGTCTGAAGTGGGATGTAAAGTTTTACGACCCCAGTCCTCCGTTTTTATATTTTCTTGGTCTTATCCGCGTTGTATTTTTTTCCATCTATACAACTGCCAGTGTATTGTCAAGCCGGCATGAGGATCAGAGTTGTAAGGGTTTCCCAGAATCCTGGATATTCAGTCGGTTGAACGTATTCTTCTTCTAATATTCTTCAAAGCAGTATACAATAAGATTATCTCCCTTATTACAGCGTCTTAGCTGAGTAAAAAATAAGGCACGCCAGCTCTAAAGTTTGAGATAAAACAATTTTTCAAATCCTTTGGCATCATCTGCTTTTTCCGCACTGGATACATTCATACATATATATGACTAGTTTTTTGTCTCAAGTGGGATCCTTTCTTAAATGTTTGAATTTTTTAAGCTTTGATATATTATCACTTTTTCCATAGAATGCATTCGCATCGCCTTCATCTTTTGCCGATTTATTTTTGAATTAAAAATTATAGTATACTTTCTCCAGTTGTAACTTTCTCCGGACTTTCGGATAATAGTTTCTCTTCTGCTATCACTAAATAGCCAGACACTATCTGGAACATTGTGGGGTTACGTTGTCCACAACGGTTGTCTACAATGTTTGGCTGCATCCCATCAGTTTTCGAAGCTTATTACAGAACATGTATGGCACAGATTTTTGGCGAGGGGGATGTGTGTCAACAGCATTTTCGAAAATTGGCATTCATTATGCTAATGCTATATTAGGTCGCCCATGCATTACGCTATAAGTGCTTAGGTATTAAAAGCAATCCAGTATCCTAACCCAAATAGCAACCTTCATTCAGAATTCTTCAAACATTGTAAAAACGTACGTCGCTCAATTTCCTGTACAACTCACCATTAGTAAAATGACCACAGAAAGTGAAGGAAACTCACATCTATCCTTATTTCATAGCATTCGCAAATTCTTATTTGATCTATTTTTGAATATCTAGTTTTAAAGTTGTTTCAAGATAATAGTCTACATTCTACATTTACTTTGAGAAAGATAGATTCTGCCCAAAGCATGTTAGACACAGGGCATTATTAGGTTGAGGCACGAGTTTCCACGTGAAGGACCAATTCAATTGTTTTCACCGAGACAATCAAAGAAGGAAGGCAACGATGGCTGGCTAGATACGATATGAAAGGAGTCTCTTTGTATTTGCCATTTACCGTATGTGAAATAAATTGCGTACATAAACTGGCTTCTAAAAGATTGTCATATATATCGTCCAGTTTAGTTATACTTCCTGTGGCACAACGGCAGTCTTATCGCTGTACTTATGTACATAAATTGAGAAACATTCGGTAGCATTAGATTACTTCAATGTTCCGCTCCGGTAAAGGGACTGCTTGTAGTCAAAGTTTTTCTTGTAGAGTTTCGTATATATATCTAAGTATATTTGTTGCCCTCATTGCTTTCACGAAATGGACTTTGTGCAAAACTCTAGCCATCCACTATCACCACCATTCCATGTGAATAGATTGTGCATTGGCTTTGAGAAAGCAATATAAGTATGGAATGATACATACGGTAGAATGACCAAATTCAAAAAGGTTTAACCAGAGTGGAAAAGTGGAATGAACATTTACAAAATACAAGAATGTCAGACATATACACTTATTTTTCACCTTATACCCACACTATTTTTGTTTACAAGTCCGCAACCAGGAAGACACCAGTAGTCGAGTTTCTCTCCATTTTCCTAACAAAATGTCAGACTGCCGGAACTTCGCCTTTCTATTTGGGAACTGAATGCCAGCATAAGGGTATCACTACCACTAATAAAACATAACAGTGGAAGATTGCTTCTTTTTTGTATGAAGGGAAGATGGAGAAAAAGACAAGAAAAAACAACAATTCTATGGATTTGTCTGCAATCACTCTTTCAATTTCTTTTACTTCATCTCATACTAAACGTTTTGTTCTTTTGGTCAGTGTGTGAAAGAGGCGGTAACCGATGGTTGGCTTTGGCTTGTCTTATTTAGTCACAGAAAAGAAATGGTTACATACAATAAATAGATTTCGATTTGTTCTCTTTACTACAAAACTACATACATAATAGCCGTTCTGTGCCTTTAGATTAATATAAGAATACATAACGATTTTTCATGTTACTAAATGTTCCATACAAGTATTTTATTGGAACTTCTCTGTTTGCTGGATTTCCCATTTCTTTCCTTTCATTCCTCTGTTTGGTCCATTGGTCAATAGTACATATGCTCATTCATGGACAATTCAAACAAGTCTGCAGAGAACCTCATTTTCGAAATAAACCGTTTGTTTTTTGAAATGCCAATGAACACTATTGGTTGTTCTTTGCAAACACACACACATCCCCAATTTTTAGTTCAAATACATCGCAAAAACACAAAGTAGTCTGCCAAATCAAACTAAGTCCAGAGCAGTAGCCACATTCACGACAGCACAGGAAAAACTAGCTGGCATGCATGGGTGCACAACAACCTCAACTTTCTTTATCAGCAACGTAGCTAAAAGGGAGCTGCGAGGAGCGTACTCCGCATAATAATGTATAATTCAGAATAAAACATGCACGACTGTTTTCCATTGATAATAGCGTTTCAAAAAAAAGTTTACCAATGGCATATGCACACACATAACACAAAGGGAGAAATTGTTTCCTCTTTTTTCATTTCGTTACATTTTACCATTACAACGTCCCTTGACCCTTAGCCAAACCTAGTGTCGAACATGAGTTAAATAAAAATAAAACATGCACGACTGTTTTCCATTGACAATAGCGTTTCAAAAAAAAGTTTACCAATGGCATATGCACACATAACACAAAGGGAGAAATTGTTTCCTCTTTTTTCATTTCGTTACATTTTACCATTACAACGTCCCTTGACCCTTAGCCAAACCTAGTGTCGAACATGAGTTAAATAAAAAAAGCTGGGAAAAATAGGCGAAAGGAGCTAATAACACGGAACGGCCTACCTCCTGCCTTTCACTCAAAAGAAGTCAAAGACGTACATTACATTATACAAGTGAACCTATCGCCAATATGAATACTAGTACTACTATACACTTTTATTTCGTGAATCTAATGCTAGCAGTTAAACAAAATGAAAGATCACACTTCTTTCATCTCTTTCGAACCTGATATTACGCGAAATCGTATGTCACATCACTTCAGCCAAAAAATTCACTGGAGCTGGCCTAAAGTCTTCAACAAAGTAAATAGTATATACCTAACTAATGCATTTAATACTTTCACCGCCTCGGCAATGCTCACTTCAATATTGAAAGGATAACCGTAATACGGTAAGCATCATTCATATGGCATGGCGTATAAACGTTAACATCTTCGGTTATTTTGAAGAGTCAGGTCAGGTCAAGCTATATACTCGTTCATTCCTTCCTTGTGTTGTGATCCCACTGTTGCACGTACGCTTCAGTGAAAAAAAAACGTGTTCTACTTTTAGTAAAAAAAGTCATTCAATCATAAGTTATAGAAGTATGTTTCTCAACAAAGAAAATGTCCGGCATTCCTCAGCACTGTCTCACCTCACGTAGCTCCGTAACGATAATTTTTATAGGTCAAGTTAACATCAACACTAAAGGAAAATATTTAAGATGGAACAAGAGAAGAGAAAATACGTGTACAAAGATAAAGCACGGAAAAATCCAACAAATTCTGTACACAAGGCAGTATTTGTATTTTCATTTTTATACAAATGACAGTGCTTATGTAGAAAGTACATTATCCATTTACTACGTTCATTTCTGGGAGGGTCAGGATCACGTTCCAGTTTTTATACATTTAGAAAAAAGGACTGAATAAGCTACTGGTATAGAGGACATAATGATAATATAAAAGATTCTCTCTAGTACAATAAAAGTATATACCATGTGCGTTACAATTCGTATTAGAGAAATAATAACTTTTGAATATATTGTATTAGGTCCAGTTAAAACCTTTTGCGTCGTGCCTTTTGATGTCAATGTCCAGTTGGGAAAGTAAAACGGATTATATTATAATGAAATCGCATAAGGTACATATATCGCCATACTGGAATGCAATAGGCATGAAATCATGCTTCTACTTAACTGTGGTGTTGATCATTTTCGGGTATGAAACAAGCCAAGTGTGAATACTTATTCCTTCTATTATAGCTTTTAATATCGTACATTACAACGCTGATTTCTTCCAACATTCAATCTATGCTTTTCTGACAGTGCGACGAAGATGAAGAAAAAGATTGAAACCGACATTCTTAAGTGTATTTCATCCAACATGTGAATTTTAGTAAAACCAGCGCTTATATCTCTATAACATTCAACACCACATCAGTGATTTGTTCGTACATGAGATATATATCCAATAGTGAAAGTACTTCTTCCTTGGAGAGTTTGGCTTCACCCCATAGTCTCCCGGAGAAAAAGGGTGTCATAAATAAATACTGGTGATATATAGATTTCAAATGGACGTAGATTTCATATATGTTGCATGTAATGCACTTATTTCCTGATTTGTTCTATTTATATTGTATAAGCGACGAAAATTGAAAGAAAAACCTTTTGAGACAGAAACCGAGATCCTCAATCTGTACACAACTCGCCTTCTCCTCCAGTCTCCTTTTTCTACAGTATCATTTTCTATTTCACTTGTTTGCTTCACCAAAAGTAAATTTTCCAAAAGTGGGGGAACTTACCATAGTGTAAGTGAATCACAAAAGCCAGGAGGGAAACGGGAGTAGAAATACGTATGCAGTTGGTGTACTAGAGTGTGTGTGTGTGTGTGAGTGGAAATGTGTACCCACCACTACCACTTTCCCTAGCTGATACCAGAGAGAAAAGCTTTTTGGTTAACGAAAACCAAGCCAAAGTCTTTTTCAAGATGAGTTTTGCACAAAATCTCTTTTTACTTGTGCTTGAGAACGCGTAGCATAATATATGTATGTATTGAATTCATCCTTTTCCTACTTCTTTTTATTGTCTGTGAGTTAGGTATATCCGCCTTCTATAAAGTAAGTTGAGTGAGTGACGGCGAAAACAAGGGGAAAGGGAATTGAGAAGAATACCCAGGAAACTGTGTCAGTCGGTGGTGATATAGGTTGTGCAATAATGCATGCTTTGTTTTGCGAAGAGAAATGGATGGATAGGAGGATAGAGGATTTAACCGAATTCTGAAAAGGTTTGAGTCAACAAGACTCACCCACTTCAAAATGATCTTTTTTACTCAAAATATACACGTGCGTAAGTATGTCTGTGGAAGTTTTATACAATGCATCAGTCACTATAGACAGACAGAATTATCATCGGCAAATGCCTTTGATGATGGTAATGGTGAAGATGGAAGTGGTGATAGCAAAATCCTTGTTTACAAACGTAGTACTATTTATATATATAAATTTGCCAGGGCTCATGATTGCGATAGTCATACAAAAGTTAGGTTGCTACTTAAGTTCTCTATTTTTATATCTTATTTTGTTTTGTCGGTACAAATTTGAAGTGAGATGAGATTCAGTAGGCAAGACCAAATTGTACCTTGGTAGTGGAAACCTTAATACTTATATAAACGTATATACAATATATGTAGTAATGGTTTACTTATTCTCACAAGAGATTCCGAGTTTTCTTCTCTTAAGGAAGTGTACTTCTGTCGAGAATGAAATTAAGCCTTGAAGATCTTGTTTGTAAGTAAAGGGATAAATAAGCAATCAGAATCGGAGCCGTAGAAGTTTAATAGGCTAAGAATACTTTGCAGAAAATTAGAAATTTTACATTAGAATTCATTCTTGGAACGACTTGGTGCAAATAATATGATGTTCTATAACGTAATATATACTTAGAAAAGAAATCATTACAATCAAAACGTAATTAGATCTGAGAACGTGCTTCTTCAGAAAAAAACTTTCTCCTGTAATACTCTAATCAGTTCAACAGCTATCGTATTTCCAAGGAATTAGCATATAGGTATACTTACCAAAAGTAAGGAGGTGCACTTCTGTTCCTTCCCTTTTCATCCAAGATACCTAGAATGGGAATAATAGAAAAGGTCACATCATTAGTATTTTACACAAAGCAAGTGAAAGTAAGATGACTAGATGGGTTAAAGTAAGAAAATCACTTTCGAAATCTTGAAGAATCCAGATCTACTCAAGCCTGTATGTAAAAATATATTTTGCTATCTGTCTTACGTGTAGGATATCTAAAAGATAATCTATATAAAATGCTTTGAGCCATAACCATAAATACCAACATCAAAAACTTGTATATTCCATTCTTTGTTTGCCAGTCAAAGACGCTTTGTGTTTAGAGCTTAAGCAGAGCTTAGATCTTGTACTGTTTTGGAATTCATCGTTTGTATTTGTGTTGTAATGCATCAACACGTTTCCAAAAATAACCTGCTGGGAGTCAGTAAATGTTTTATGCATCAAGTTGACAGTTCAAGTAAGTTCAAGTAAAATTGAAAATATGAAAGAATTCGACAAAAAATACTTGGACATCCGTTTTTGTTCGTACCCAACCGCAACTTAAATACATTTAAAATCTTAGCACACAAGCTAGAGCGAAGTAGACGTTTGGGGTTTTTGAAAAAGCTTCACAAGAAATATACACAAGTTTCAGAAATATATTGGATACTTTTGTAAAAACATACAGGATATTGTTTATGCATTATTTATTATATGTACATACATGTTTAAGGATATGTAGTAACAATTTGAACTGAAGGCACCGTTACTCAGAAAAATATACATAGCGCTCGTCTATCTTGTAAACATGAAACTTATTTCCGAAAACAAGTACTGTATCCCTGGAATAATGTACAGAACATTATGCATTTCACGAGAACAAGTTTACATTTGGTTTTACAATTCAATATTCGTGTATTTTTTTTCGAGTTTCTGTTGGATGACATAAGTACAACAATATATATAAATGTTCAGTAGTAACAAATATAGTAAACGTATTATACACATATGAGTAAGAAGAAAGTAATGTCTGCAAACGGAGAAATCTCATTGAAAATTTAACGATCGATCTTAAACGATGCAGCAATATCAGTTTGTCTTCCTGAAGTCAACGTACAGAAATACATGAACCACTGATTTTCGCATTAGTAAACCATATATTGACGAATAATAAAAATATATCAAGTTGTAACAAATCTATCACAATGTACCTTTATACTGTATGCTATAATGTATCTATTGAACGATCAGAAAAAGTAGATCGAAATGTTCGAGGATGAAAAAGAGCCATTTCATTTTTGCCATTTCCTCCCAAACAAAAAATTGCGTAACGCTTTATTTCCCATTTTTTAGGGTAATAGCCCTGTAATTTTATATGGTACGTACAAAATGGCAGAAGAAAGCAATACTGTAATATATAAAGGAAGGACGTTAAGTAAGATACGATAATGTAATATGTTATGTACGTATGTGTGCGCAAGGAAGATACCTAGATAGCCCTACACTTGCGGAAATAAGTTATAGAGAAATATTGTTCGATTTCTGCCTTGACATTTTGTACCAAAAGCTGAGGAAAAGTTTCCCCATCAAAGTTTATCCCATTTGAGGCAGCTGTCATTCCGCATTATAGTCCTTGATTTCATTCAGTTAACATCAAAGCCCTCTTCCTGTCTTCTTTCACTCTGCATGTTTGGCTACATCATGGGACTTTATGCAATGTCTGGATATCTAAACACGGATGGCATAAATCGAAGCGTCCCATACGTAGAGCTTTGTATAGGGTAAAAATATGATATGCAGTCCCATTCCCATACGATACACTAACGGCGGCAGTCACATGAATAAAAGCTATGTATATATTTTATACCTAAGATGTTCAACCAATGCAATGGGAACTTTTTGTACATATCTTAAATGTACTATTGGAAGAAAATAAGATCGCATGCGTTTTTCACAAATAACCTCTTGGTATGATATATAGTAAAGATTCAGATATCTATGCAACTTGCATATTAACGTAACAAGACTTGAACAATTTAGCATACATTTACAAAGTATCGTCGTATCAAAACTCAACAATAGGAATATGGAGTCAGCATAATTCACAAATTCTACCAATGCAAATAGCTTGATGAGGTAACAACTTGTTTCTTCAAGATTTTCTAGTTTGAGCTATGTATGTATTATGTTCTGAAGGTTGCATGAGAACAGTTATTTCTTAGCTTTAGGAAGCCAAATATAAAACTGCAGATCCACAGATAGGTACTTTCCTGTGATTTATTTTTGTGTACCTATGTAGGTTTGTATATCTGTAATGAATTTATATATTTTTAAACATAAGTATAGATATTGGATCACTCCCTGTCAGCATTAGATAAATCACTAAGCCTGAATAAGTTCTCATGTTCTTACAACGATATCATCATCAAGTTGCCCTACTCAATGTCAGCTTTCTTTCATTTTTCCAAGTCTTATCCTTCAACTAGTCCAACTATGGCGATAAGATGGTTGACTTCGTTTTCCGCAACTAAACAACTAAACCACTTTCTCCACTACTCGAAACTTCCAAAGATGATAATATGGAATTTTCGTGTTGTAACATCATGTTACAAATGTATATAGACGCAAATATGAAGAAACTAGAGCATGTAATGCAATACTTAACTTCCATGAGTTAATGTTTGACGATAATTAATTTTATCTTATGATGTCTAATGCTATTAAAATACATTATGACCTTTGACCCTATTTTTCAGGCCCTATTTGATCTACGGGTCTGAAAATCAATCCCATAGGAGATACTGGCCTAAGCTATGTGTATGCCAAGTTTGAAGTGAATCCGTCCAGTAGAAAAAGAATTAGAGTGCGTACATACAGACAGACACATAGACACCAAACTCAAATCATTAATTTCCATATAACGCTTAAGTTCATGGAAGTTAATAATATTTCTGTAATTGTGTTTATAAGCATATTAATGTATGCTCTACCTGTTGTATTTAAAATACGTATACAAACAGGCATGTCAGCAGCATAAAAAGCAACTTGAGATTCTTTTCATATTGCGGGCGTTTCTAAGCTTTCTCGAAGAACCTGTCAAACCCACGTCTATATTACAAAAGTCCAATTCACGCTAATATTTTTCTTGACTTCATAGTATTATGCACAATGCAGAGGTACAACAAGAGACTACAAGAAGATGGTGTTTATTTTAATGCGTATTTATTTTTTTACTATTTTGGTCAGGATGATGATGAAATGAGTTGTAATGTAACCCACTAACGAGACGAAACGCTAATAATATTACGCATTTTATACGAAGGATACTAAAAAATCCTCTTAGCAAGAAAAGATAAAACGACCAGGCTCTGATATACAATAGAATGAATGCGTGGGTGAGTGTCTAAAGGAAAGAGCAGGAAACTGAGAGAAAGTAACTTGCTTCAAAGACATTTTTGACTCGAAATTTCAGTATTACATTACTGACTATATTTATTAGCTATCTACAATAGAAATCCATCATGAAATAATATTCTGTCTGTGTTAAGTATCTGTGCTCTGCGTGTAGTTCTTATCCATGTGGCGTGAACGTAAAAATGGACAGACTGGAACAAAAATCAACATATTTAGATTTTTCATATTATAAAGATGAGCATATAAGTTTATATTAGGTAGCATTATATAATTTTAGAAATCTATGGTCTCCTTACAAAGCAAGACTGACTTGATAATCCTAAATGCATAATGTACTTTTTATCTTCTTGGTGAATCCTCAGCTTTCATCAGTATTTTTGCAGACTTTTAGCTCTTCCCTGTTTTTGGCTTGACTACTTTCCAACCAACCAACCTACCAACTAACGTCTTTGAATTTCGATCTTAATACTTCATCTGCAGTTATCTCTTAAAGTTCAGCCTCCTACTTTCTGCTCATGTTTAAAAAACTGCTGATGCATATTCATACTAATACTTTACCAGTTATACATTTGTACACCTCCTCGTATAAAATTGTACACATGCAACTTGTAAGTAGTTGTGATTTAAACTCTGCATATTTTACATCATGATTATATGATATATCGGGACCCTTTTATATTAGCTATGCTTAGATATGTTCATATTTACGCGTATATCCCTTTAAGAAAAAGAACAGCACCAGCCACTTCAGCAAAGTCATCGTCTTTACTTACACTTTTAGTTAGATTAACTAAGCATGACAAAGTCCTTTGCATTTTTTCATCTCTAGAGACTTCCTCCAGTCAGTTCACTTCCCAGTTGAATCTTTTTTCTTTTCGTCGGCTGCTGCTGGTTGCAAAAGACATCTAATATTTTGATTTAGCTTAGCTAAGCAAAATAAAGATAAAAAATGTCTTGATGCCAAAACACCATAACGTATATCAGACTCAACTTGCTTCAGGCTATTTTTATGCGTGTACTAGCATGTATAAATAACATATGATACCATGATGCTCAGTAAATGTACCTTTTGAGCAAAAAACGAGAACGCATTTTCCAGCAGATGAAGGAAGTGTGCAGTAACTATGATGGAACTACATAAATTTCTTTCTTTTTTTTTTGCAAAAGTCTGATGAACAAAAAAACCTTGAAAGAACAGTTTGTTGTTTATTATATGTATACAACGACATATATAAACCATGAATTTTTTTTGTCTTGAAGATTAAGTTACTATAATTTATGAATACCTATGTAGAAATGCGTTAATTTTCTACTAAATCATCAGCTGAAGTCTTATTTATTTAGCTATTGCTGTTGTGCATTTAAGATGAAAAGTATAAACTTGCCGACTGCAAGCGAAGCCTTTTTGTTCGTTAGTTGCATTAACCTTATTCATGCCATTTCAGCAAAAGAGAAAGGCATTCGTTTTTAGATAATGAAGGAAGAGTACTGATTCATGATGAGTTTGTGGTACTCTTGTCGTTGCATTCTGTTATTCAGGCGAGGTTAGTAAACTACCAAATTCCCCGATGGAATTCAGAGAATTTTTGGGATTTCACTTTTGCCATCACATTTTGTCATTATCACTGGAGCAGAGTTAGTGAAATGTACGTATATGTATGTCTCCCCAAGTTTATTTATGGTATCAAGACCTTCTTGTCAACGCGTGTACTAAGAATTATGCATAAAAGCCCAACCATATGAGGATTTACAAAGGAATAAATGTTTTATGCTGGACGTATTTTACTGCTTATTACTAGCTTGCTAAAAACTTTTGAAAGTGAAAGCCTCCTTAGTTAGTTCTTTTATTCATCAAGTCTTGGGCAAAACTTAAATACAGGGAAAGAGCAAAAACTTCTTGATGTGCAAATTATGCTCATATTCACACATACGGAATGCTTTCAATTTACATATACTCCTTTTGAGCATTCTTAAGTAAAATACGTACATAAGAGTAGTAGTAGATTTAGAGTAGAGTTGGACAGTAACTCGTTCTTAATTGTTGAAAAGTTTAATTGGGATGCTCAAGAGAGGACAAATTAATTTAGTTAGATATTTATAGCACAAGTTTGTATGAAGTAATTACTCTTAGATGTAAAACGTTCATGAAATTTTCTTCTAAACGCTAATAATCGTAGCGCTATAACCTTTCATTACGTCATTTTAGATTGATTGCGTAATGAAGCTTGCAAAATTTTGTTAAGTTTAAAAGGTAAATAGGCTTAAACGATACAATTTAGCAGCACAAACATTTTAGTTTGCAAAATTAGACTTGGAAAATATTTTGCTCATTATTAAACTAAAGAGGATTTGCCTAAGGGCTAACTTGCAATTAACAAGTTAGTCAGGTTAATTGGATTCTCAGAAGATTTGTATCTCAGGCAGGATGTCAAGATAGAGAAATGAATGTATTCATGGTCATGCAATCACGTTTGTGATAAGTTTTGGGGCATCGTGCGTTGTTTTAGTGTTGTAACGGTTGTAACTTGTAACTATGTACTAGATTTTAGTATTCATAAGGAACTCAGTAAAGTACGAGTGGCTTTGATGAAGATATGATACGATGTTATATGTGAAATAAACTTTTCAGGCGGAAATGCATATGAATACAGAATGACTATCCTAAGGGCAGAATGCACCATTGATAGTAGGCCTTGGGTGAGTTTCTTTCAAGTTAATGAGCATGAAATCAAACACCGCTTCAAAACACCTCCTTTTACCACTACGGGACAAAGTTCACACAAACCTCATATATATGGATAGTATTGTTTTACCTTGCTTCAGCTCAAAATTGTTTCAATTAGATTATATTAACTTAACAAATTGCCAAGTTTTAACAGGTTGAATGAAATTGTTGAAAAACTAATATCGTGCATAAAGCTTAACGAGCATAAAAGTAAAAGCCTAATATAAACACATTAGAATGCCTACAGAGAGTTTACTCACTGGAATTTCACAGAAATTGCAACAAACGCTTAACTTTTTATAAACGTATGCATTGAATTTTTGGTGACGGAAGTACTTTTTTATACCTGCGATTGGTTCCTGAGTCCCTGACACCGCGTACAATGTATAGTTCAATGTTAAATCGGCAATCGAAAACTGTACAAACTGAACTTCATCGAAATGTTTAGTGTACAATGATAATGTGCAAATGTGGTTTAAATATAATCGTATAACGTGTAATGAGGAAACCACAAAATCATCGGAAAGAGATGCGGAAGGTTAACTACTAGCCAGGAACTCATGAGCTCAAAAGGTAGTTTGTTAGAATTGTAGCTGTGTAGATTCCCAGCTTTATTTGTAGTATTTTAGCCACCAATTCCGACTTGACTACCGCTACCTTTCGACTTCAACCCTTCAACCGTGTTTCATGCAAATGAGGCTCGTAAACTGTAGGCAACATACAAAACTCCCATTCTCATTTTTATTAACTACGAATGCTGAAGTGTAAGAGAGTAAAAGGGAAACAAGATATGCACAATAAATTACCACAGGGAGATTGGTGGGGAGGAAAGCTCGACAAAAATAAATAACAAGACAACAATTCCAATCCCTTGTACAACTCCTAACTTTTGGGACCCCCTTCAACAAGATTAGTTTTACAAATGCGCGTATTTACAATGCATTCTAACACAAAACGTCAACGAAAATAGCTAAAACCACAAACTGAAGTCGTAATGAATTAGAAGAAGAACTGAAAGCTTTAATTTGTATAGGTTCAGGACTCACGAGGTCGTCACTCAGAAGTACATACGCGAAAGAAATTTTAAATACGTTTTTACGCTCTTCTAGTTTCCACAGATAGTAGCTTTGAACTTTCCGACAAATTGTTACTTNGGTCGTCACTCAGAAGTACATACGCGAAAGAAATTTTAAATACGTTTTTACGCTCTTCTAGTTTCCACAGATAGTAGCTTTGAACTTTCCGACAAATTGTTACTTTTAAAATTTTACAGCAATATTGTTTGGAGAAGAAGAAGTAAGTTAACACTTTAGGCTTCTCAATCACTTCGGAATCGGAAATTAGAGTCTGCAAGCGCTACTATGATTAATATCATGACAGTTTTTAAAGTAAACTAACCAGCCAGGGACTTTGTCCGATAAAAGTTTTTTGCTTATTTCTAGGAAAGGAAAATAATTTAACGCATGCACCTACATTTCCTTTCAATTATCTAGTACGATTGTATGCATTCATTTAGATTGCAATACTTCTAAAAATAAGTAATGCATTAGATATAAACTTTTTGATTTGCATCCAAAGCTTAAGCTCAATTAGTCCTAAGTTTTCAAAGTAAACCTTGCACGGATAGGAATCAGCAAAAAACATAATACGTATGTCATGCGATATGAAGAGATTCTAATACTGTTTTGTCTTTTTATCAAGACAAATGAGTTTATTTGGCACAGACTGAAATGTTCTAATCTCTCAACCTTTCCATACGTTAAGAGGACATAGGTATTATGATTATGAACGTATGAATATAGATGTTTTGATCCCGTCTGACTGTTTAGCCGTCACGAATTCGTAAGTTCGGAAAATTATTACTTTTTCCATATTACTAAACCGCCTTCTAGTTTAAGCTCTATATGTATGCCTCTAATAATTCATTATATTCCATGGCCCCAGTTAAAACCAGTGGTATTTTACCCTGCAGCTTTTAGCGCTTTTCCAGTTCTGAGTTCTTACTAAATTTAGACGAAAGTTACATTAAGCGTTCAAAACCAGAGCTTAGAAAATCAGGCTGAGAACTCAAACCAAACTCTGTGGCATACCAGATCATAAAAGTTTCCTGTTTGTCGATAGTCAAAAGATTTGTTTTTTGTATCCTCAACTTCCCTTCTTTCTTCTGATGCTCCGTTTTCTTCGACTTGACTGATACTGATGACTGACTGTTGACTACTACCTTCCCAAACTCTTTTGACTTGTTCTCCACACTTTTGGCATTGCCCAATTTATCTCTCACCGAAGAAATATGTGCCTGTAATTTATTAATGACGTTGGCAGGATCTTTACTTGATGCTCATTGGCTTCTTCAGACTCCAAAGACCAAAGGAAACCGTTTTGACTAAAACAAGTATGCTACATGTCTGAACCTGGGAAAACCAATCCGAAAATCAAAAGAAATTACTCTGAAACACTGATTCGGTTTGTTGGCTTACTTTTCTACCCTATCGCGCAACCCTATATTTTTTGGTCTCATTAGTTAGTTTGCAAGTGTACTTCTAGTCATTCTGTGGAATCCCTACAATAAATAACAGTGAGACGAATGCATATATCCACATTGTTACAAAAGTTACATGCCTAATTAGTGAAACGTCTATGTTTTAAATGCTCCATTTTCTGCATTTTTGGAAAGCCTTTGTAAATGTGCGATTTAATGGAATATTCTTACATATAAACCAGACAAACTCTCCTGAGTTGTTTATGACCCAAATAAAAATCTAATGTTCGTATGTGTGGATATATGTATGTATATGTAAGTATTTTGTGAACTTGTTTGTATTCCTATTACATCATTACAGACTGCAGAAACATGCAGAGATGATGAGACCGATACCGATGCCACCAACACTGTCTGCTGTATTTGTGCAATACACAAGGATACTTATCGACAACATCTTTTAGTAATCTTTTACTAAACGAAACCCGGTAACGATGCGTTTCTGCTGCTGTAACTTTAGTTTGGACCGTCGGCATGCAATCATGAGATCCTCCTCAATAAGTTATGGTTTACCATTTCTTATTTTATCTGATAGAGATATTGAAGTTTCCAAGTTTTTCATTTTAATAGACCCGTTAACGTCAAGTTGTTGCGCATTAGATGTGCATCGTGCAAAATAAATTGCACTACTGTCAATGGGGAAGTCATTGGTGAAAAATGTTTTTTGTTATGTTAACATCCGCTGTCCTTTGCATGTGTCTTCTGAGAAATGCATTCTTTTCCATTTATTTCGCTCTCACGCTCTCAGAATTTCTTGTACCTCTATAGGAAGAAACGACAGTGTGAGTTGGGACAAAAGAATTTGCTGTTGATACATATTCACCAAAGTTAAAACCAGCGTGCAGAAAGTTGTACTGGAATAAATCTTAAGATATATCCATACAAACAGTCATCTCTGTGTATATCCTACTCATCACGGGAGCCTAAAAATAGGCCACAAAGTAAGTGAAGCGGAGGCAAGATATCTAAAAAATTTATGTTGCAATTTTGCATTTTACGCGATACTTAAAAGAGCCTCAGAGCATGTAACATGGAGAAAAAATGAGATACAAATGTATATTATATCATAATATACGCATCAGTTGGGTAGGGCTTTCACTTTCAGTGTTATACACTTTCTTCCAGTAAAGTTTTATGGCACAACTCAAACCTGTTATTGCTCATTTTGCCATCAAAATGCATTTAATATAGTGGCGAGCATATATTAGAATTGCTCATAAATTCCTTCACTATTCATTTACGACGATGGAAAAGGAAGAGCTAAAAGATCGAGATAATGTTTAATATATTACCACGCACTTATTCATTATGGATGCGTGAAACTAAAAATCGTTACTTTAACTCAAGACTCAAATATTAAAATTTTTTATACAGCGGCACGTGCCTGGTAAGTTTCACAGTGTCTGTTTAAGTTTCGCAACTGTTTATTATACTGGTACGCACTAGCACCTTAACAGCTTTAAAATTTCTTTTTTAGCTCAGAAGATTATAAGCGTGCCTATACATGATTATGATGAGTATTAAGTAAAATCACGTTCGCAGTACTAATATACGGTACAATATTGTAGATTGCATCTATACAATTTTAAGTTTTATTCAAAAACCTACCCCTCTACAATGCTCAAGGTTAAGAAATGATCAGGATGAATTATTCATTAGGGAAAATTAGAGTGGAAAACATCTGACATGGCATAGAAAGCAGAAAGAGTGGTTTGAAATTCTTGGTTGTGATGGTATGTGGCTTACTGATACTTTTCCTGTTCCCTTTTAAGATTTAACAAGCTGTAAAAACTTTCACCATCTACTTAAATCGCGGTATACCGTATTAAATACTTTCTTTAACATGGAAGGGGATGGATGGGTATACCTTGTGGATTTCTCCAAACTCAAATGAGAGATTTCATCCTATTCTCTTTCGATATGATTTCCCACAGACGCACTTGGAAATCCTTGAGGGCTATGGTGAAAAGAGGGGAAAGAAAGTTTCCAAATTTTTCACAAGCTTGTTGAAAGTTACGACTAATTCATCAAGAATAAAATTCCATAACATAATAAAATATTTTCATGGGATTACGCTTCACAATCTTACGCATTTTCAAGACGGTTTGAGTATATGTATAGAGAATGCAGTTTAGGTTGAAAACTGCGGAAGGATATGACTCTTCGGCAACTCAATGAAAATGGTTCTCTGTAAAGCCTGTGCAAGATCATTCATTCGTAAATGAATAAAAAGAGGTTCAACATATGGAATATGTCTGCCAACACATAGCTCCACAGTGAATGGGTCTGCTAGGATAAAGGGGCTAATTCAGCACATTTATATTTCTCAAGTTTGTTGGCATATTCAAAGTCTTTTTGGCAAAGTTTGTATCATCCCTGGATTTTAAGTCATAACTCCAAACTAAAAAATGGCATGAGAGAAGAATGAGACGTGCTGTGGAATAAAAATTACTTGTCAACATTGAAATCTAAACAGAATTCTAAGAAATTGTTCCTATTTCATTTCACGCACTAACGAATGAGTATGACGCACATGGAATCTCCTATATCATGTAATAAAATTCCTTTCGGGGTACGTTTATGTTAGTTCTTTAAGTTACTAAAACATCAGAGGGTAAATAAAACACGCTATGACGCTATGCAAATCAAGATACCGATAAGCGATTCATTTAAAGGTCAAAATTTTATTTATGCTTTTGCAATTTCATTTCACTGGCCGGAGAAATTTGAAAAAATACACTAAAATTTTTGTTTTCATCCTAAATTAAGAGCACTAACGCTGCTAGGATTACTGTGCTTCTTTTTAGGTTTAGATGAATGTCCAGTAAAATGAACTTTCCAATCCTCTGTAATTAATAATTATGGGATTGAATTAAAAACCTGAATTCATCATTAATCTTTAGGAAACAATTCGAAAAGTATTGCATTTACCATTCCACTCAGTAGAATAAGAACGATAATTTTCTGTAAATGTGGCCATAAAAGCTGCTAAGGATTTTGCTGGAGGCAAGCAAGGCCCAATGGACTGAAGTAAAAGGGGATCTTGATAACAAGCATTTGTAAAATCGGCTTGGGTAATTTGACCATCCTAATTCACCCCAAAAAACAAACGTTAAAACATACGTTGCGTTATCTTTGAATCGTGAACTTTATTAAGTTCAAATCTCTAAATCTTGTATATGTACATATGTGCTACCTTATCCACATCAAGCTTCTTCATTGCAATCTAAAAGTTTCAGTTAAAACGATTATTTTTTACCATTAACCGATTTTGTAAAGACTCGGTTGATTAATTTGTAAAAGAAACATGCAATGTTATATGCATTTTTACCTCTACAATTTCTCTAACTCCTTCATCTATCTCGTCGTTATTTAAAACACCAGAGTATGGATATAATGAACCTTTTAGACCTGGTCAACATTTTAACAAAGAAATTAAATTACTTTCTCCGTAGTGCTTACATCTAATCACGTCTGTATTATGTTACGAAAGGTAATTTATCTCAAGTCTTATCATCGACATTACAATGGTGTAACTCCTCTCGAGCCAACGATTTATCTCCATTGATATCATACGTCGTATAACAGAAGTCAATAAGCTGATCTGGCGTGCCCCTACACAATATAGCAACTCCTTCCACCCACTCTGTCTCATCGATCTAGTAAAGGAAAAAATATGATTTACTTTGAAATGTATACCTGCCCCTGTACTTTCACTTGAAATCCTACTTTATAAACATGCTTTCAATACTTAAACCCCTTTCTATTTGTAATACTGATGAGATACGCCATTATCAGTGTTATTTCCCATGAGAAGAAAAAAAGGGGTTAAGAGGTATACATACATGTGTATATGTAGGTATACACGGCATATTATAAAAAAAGGAATAAATATGTCATTCTTACAATTCCATCATTACTCGTGTCAAAAACTCTATACACTCGATCCAGCATAACATCATCTGTAATATCAAATGTCGTGTGAAGAACCTCCCTAAATCTCAATCGGTCAACTTTTCCCAGCGCTGCTATTCTTTGATACATAGTCAACAACGATTTACACTACAGAAGAAAAAGGAAATCATTATATTTCGCAATAAGTAGAGTTCCTGGAAATAACTCATACAAAATCATTGTATGTTACTGGGAGAAAGTGTAAACGACATACCTCATCAGTGGTAAATTTTGTTTTCTGACTGAGCTTTTGTGCCAATTCAAGAGTGTTTTTCTGTTTGCCAATTCTAGTTTCCACCATTTTTAAGTTTGAATTTTTACAATGTATATTTAACAATGGATAGGCGTAGGACAGTAGGTGTTACTTTTGAATTTAAACGAATATTTGAAAGAAAAAAATACGTGTGGATTAATAAAAAATGGTGGTCCAATGATAATAAAAACCCAGTCAGTTTAAAGTCAAATGAAATGGAAAATACAAAATCGAGATTTAATTTCGACAGTCAAAATCCTCTTTCTACGCCTACTCCGCGTGTTTCCAAGTGGAGTTTACTTGAAAGGTGGCTACAGCAACAAAGTAGCTGCAGTTACCGAATTTTTCATAAGAATACACTTTCACTTTGCAGGTTATACCTAGGTTATACTGCTGATCTTCATAGGCTGACAACAATCTTTTTACCTCATCCTGCAGCAAACAACCTTATGACTTCTTCTCAAAAGAGAAAAGGCAGACAATTGATTATCGTGATGATACATATGATCATGCAGTAGTACAAAACTGCGTGTTCAGTTATTAGCAGTAAATATATCTGTGATCTATGCCTGGGCTTACACAGAGCAATCCATTATATGTAGATGGGTAGGTAAGTACATATGGTAATAATACATCATCATGCAAAATGGGAAACGGAAAATGCCCTTTTTCATCTCCATTGGCTTTTGAATATTATATGGTCATGCACAAAAATTGTCGTTATATTTGCACACGCACACATGCATACCGACTCAATGTCACCATTCAACAAGATAGGACATTTGCTGGAACGACGATTGTATATGCATGTTTTTGTATGTTATATCAAGAAACGACAGGGTATATAACATGTACAGCATAGAATTATGTAATAGCTATCGACGATGGTGCATGAAGAAAGGCATTGCATAACGATCTTTCATGCTCCTTTGTAAAACGGGCCTGTCAAACATCAGATAAGAATAAGGAAACAAAATGAAAGAGCAGAAGGGGGCAGAGAAATAGGCAAATAAAATGAAATGTGAAAGGGATGAATGAGAAACTGAATTGGATGAGATGGGACATTACCTTCGTTTATTCAAGCAGGGCTGACGAATAGCTATACTTGTATAAAAGTAGGTATACTTTCAATATGAAGATCACAGAGTGATATACATAAACCCTAACACTCCACGTCTCAATGATGCCATCTTTCATTCCCGAAATCAGAATGGACAGACTTTTGAAAATGTGCATATAATGGTAGCATCGTCGGTTAAAGTTTTGAAAATGAGAATTTTTTTCCAAAAAAATGTATTCATGACTTTCATCACTTCACCGAAACATTGCCGGGAGGGAGTCAACTTCAAATAAGAAGTAGGTATCTGTTTGAATATAACAACTTGCATGCATACACAGCAATATAAATACCTACACTTTACAAAAGCAATTCACAGAGGTTGAATGTGGTCCATTTACTTCAATTGCTGGTAAAACTCTCTACCACTTCATCACATTACAAGGGAGAGCTTCAGTTTTTTCTTACATGAGACGACTTAATAATATATACTTTTGTTTAGTGTTCTGCAGACATACATACACAAAGGAAGCATGTAGTAAGCGTAAGCAAAACTATACGGGAGAAGTGTGAGATAAAAAACATTTGCTTTTTTTGCTGGAATGGGTCTAACAAGCAAATAGGTAGTAGAACATATCATTTTATGTATATCTATTTGTACGTTGTTTACTTTCCCCACGTTCCAAGCTCATATTCAAACCTGATATTGCCATTGCAGTGTGATTCCGTTGTTGGATTCAACTTTTCGTTCTGTGGAGCTCTATGCAAAACTGTGAAGTATATCTTTGTATTTTTGATTGCAAATTGCAAGATGCATTTTTAAATAATATTGTATGATAAAAATGCATACAGTAATATACATATTTGAATATATTATTTTTGTTATTTGAAAATTATAGAACGTTCAGCTCGTAAACAAAATGATGATGTCCAATACAATGTATGTGCGTTTACAAGAAATGGTTTTTTATTTAACACGTTCTAACTACGTCCATTGCATTCCCTTTTTTGTGACAAAACCCACACCATTGCATCTTCTACTTTTATATGACTTTACTAACTTTCTTTTGAAAAAATCCAATTGAACGACAGCATGCTTACAGGTACAAAAGGATGATTTAAAGAAACTGAAAGAATGCGATAATCCTAAATCGCAAAGAATAAGTATGTTACGATACTCCTCCAAAAATGAACTTTCTATTTCTAAATGATTTTTACTTGTTTCAGGATACCCCAACGTACCTAAAGCAATCATCTTTTATAAAGTAAAAGTAGTTGCTTTGATTTATAATTTGAAAATTTCCTTTGCAATAAAGGTAACATCATATCAACTTCTTTTGAATGAAATACAATATTTTTTTTAATTTTCAAACAGACAGTTGAGTCATGGTTCACTTAAAATTGTATAATGGAATCCTCAGAGCAATCGTGAAAGTTTTTGAAGGTTTTTGTTTTCGTTGTTTTCATTTAGAGAAAGATCACCGACCTTATGTAGTAGAAGTGCTGCTTTATTTCTTTCTAGCTCTGAGAATTCGAGATTATTGCTGTTGTGTGTGTGTGATGATAACTTATATATTATTATAGTCTAGCTATAAAGTAGTGAAATATGCTCGTTCGTCACTACTTACCGTTTTATCTTTGAGTAGGTTGACTTTACAGTGTAAAAACGCCGTTGATCCCAAAGGAGCCGTTATGTTGGTCAGGTTGGCGTGATCATCAAAGTATGGAAGTGGTTCTGATGTCGTTGTTGAAAGTAATTCCTCAGAGTCCAGCAGGTCGTAATCTGTAATTCAACAGACATCACAAAATGAAAAAGCAACCATAAAAATCTTATCTGTCAAGAAACAAGCGAAAGTCGTATAATGCTTCAACTTTACTTTTACTTCCTTTCAAATGTGAAGAGAAAGCACAAAGCTTTCTAGATGGAATTTTTCAAACCTTATTTAGATGCAATTTAAAAACACGACAGTGCTTTATTTTATTTTACTGGATTTTACTGTTTCAGACAAATGAGGACTGAGACTGTAGCCAAACATGGCTTTTGTCACATAATTTCAACTACGACATGTTGATTAAATGTAAACATTGAACAATAAAACATGTTACACAGGTACCGTAAAAAGTTTATTTAGAGCCAGTGCTCAAAATAGTACCCATAATTCTGACTGGCATGTCGTGTTATGTCATGTTACAATTGAAGTAATACCTACATACGTTGCATTAGGCACGGACATGGAGAATATTGCAAACAAAAAACAATTCCGTTCCATCTTAGCTCAAACCCTGCCTGATTTTATCCAAACGCTGCCAAAACATTATTTACGAGTTTTTCATTTAACCGTTTAAATGAGAATTTACGTTACTTGTCTTTCACCAAGCTGTTGCAACCTGCAACTCAAATGAGGTATGATGTTACAAACTATATTGATTTTGAGCTACAATATACTTTCTTATTGCTGTCAAATTTTTGTTCTGTTTCTCATCAAAAATTAATTGAAAGTTTGTCCAAAAACTGACGTAGACTACTAATAGCTTCCTCAGACGCAAGCTTTGCTTATTTGTTGTCAACAAACGTAGACAAGCCCATCATAATTTACAAATGCACGAAATGTCGTGTATGTCTAGTGGTTCTCCTACACATTTGCAATTTTGGTTGTTGCACGGTATAAGTATAAAGATCTCTCCTGAAATGAGCTACATGCAGCTGCTGTTCTCAACTAACGCCAGTAGTTTGTGACAGAAAATGGATGTGCTCCGTTTACCGGAGTATCATATTTGTACACGTTAGACTCTACAGTTTCACTTGTTCAATTTTCACATCAGCTTACAAACGAGGAGTTAGTCATGTTATAAAAACCAGATTTACTGGTGTGTAGATACGTGTACGTGATACTATAATGTTAGCTGGATTATAAAAATAGAATGCATTTGCACATGGTTTCCTGCTTTCACCCTAATCTTACCAGTTTTCCTTACATACTTTCTTTTGCCTTGGCTTTCATTAGAATTTATAATGAGTTCTGTTGACACAAAATGACTGACTTGAAGAAGACAGGAGAGTAAACTCGTCGCCTTATCTCGTCCAAGTACGAATTTTTGTTCCCTACCTTTCATTATTTTTCTAGTTTATAAAAGCAGTAAATTTTAGATTTAAATATAACTAAAGAGTAACCCTAAAGCTAAAACTGACTCTAGAAGTTTGTTAGTTGCAATCACAGCGAACAAGCAGCAGAAAGTTTGCCATAAATATAAATTATCTTAACGTCTTGAACCTCGTTTACCGGCAGCTGGTGACAATCTATTTGGATGCTGAAATAAGTTATTAAGTTGCCACCTGGTAATAACCATAAGCCTTATCGATAACTCAGGCACATTGGCTTTATAAATTAGACATTACTAACATAGGTATACCTAAAAAGCAAAATTTCATTTTCTGACATATTGATATCAATCTACAAGGAGAAATCAGTCGTTCTCGTGGCTCATAAGCAAAGTGTACACTTTCAACGTAATAAATGCCGAGTTTTCCAGACCCTTGGAATTCTGCTTTGTTGCGCGGAAAATATCTTTCCACCTTTGTCAAAGTGCACTACTCTAAACATACTGTTGTTTATGCACGTGTGAGACATTTTATGCGCCTAGTAATATAATGATAAGGATTCTTCACATATATAGTACAGTTAACAATTGGAATAAAAGAACAAGGACACGGTTACTTGTGTGCATGATGTACAGATCCATTTTATCTTAAAGTCATGCAGAATCGGTTTCGCTTAGTAAACTCTTATGGGCGCAAGTATTCTCCCTAAAATACTGTTGAAATTGTATAATTGCAAATATAGATTAAAATTGTTCAAATAATGCATCAACTTTATGCGCTAACGAGCAACGAGATCGAACAATCATAAACGAGCCACATCAGTTGGTTCTGCAAATAATGATTGCTTGCAGATTATAAAAGCATGTATTTTTAGATGTGGTGCGCATATTATTAGAAATATTCATGGTTTTGCTAACTTCAAGTCATTGTTACACAGCCTTTGTTTGCTTAGCATATAGTATGTATAGCAATAACGGTAAAACTAACTTGCCAGTCCATAATCAAAAGATTTAATTTTGTTTGTTTTCGCATTTCATACCATAAAATAATATCGATCGGCTTAGTTTTAGATACCACACCAGTAATTCAGCATTAAATTTTGCCACTAAAACAGAGTTAATTATCTCTAAGGATTACAAGACGTACATTACACTCTGCAAGCTATGTAGGTTAAACACTGTCATTTTCCCTTAGAACCTCATATATAAACAATTCCAGGAAGAAGGGATTAAACTCTATTTTATGTTTTAATGATAATGCATATGGCCCTATTAAGCACATTTGGTTTCACCAGTATGCATAGAAAACTTCACAAATCAGGACATGTTCTTTGACTAGTCTGTTAATCATATACTTAACTTGTGTCTCTGACTTGAAGCAGCAGCAGCATGGCTGACTTGAAGGGAAATCAAAACGGGGGCAAAGTTAGCTTTTCCCTCTGTATTAAGCTTAAGAATTCCAAGGCAAGATTCCAAATTTAGTGAGACGGTGGCAGAGAAGCGAGCGAATTATGCAACGCCTTTATCTCGAAATTTACCCCAATTCCAAACCGAAACACATAATAGGAGAGACCTCTGCCATAATACTGTCTTTTAATGATGCATTAATTTAAATTTATGAATTCCAAAGGGTTCATGGTACCATAATACACACATTAAGTATACACAACACTTGATCAGCCTATATCATTATATCATAAGACATTCATGTAGGAAATGCTACTGTAAGCAAATTTTCTAAAGAAACCAGTCCCATCTTAAGAAAGAAGCTACCTGCTGCTACTAGAGTGAAAATTTCAAGGATAATGGTACGACGCTGCTTAATAGATATACACTTTTAGCGAGACAGAAAGATGAAGATGCACGATCTCCATCGTTTTTATATAACAGTATCTTATAGCAGAATTCTAATATTAGACGAAAGTTATGTAGGTACATATTTCCCTACTCACCTACTTTACATGCTTGCATTAAAGTGCAAATCCTTACTGTGTGTTTTGTTACAAAATGTAGCCTTATACAATAGCATCAAGTATAAAAGGCTTTTTAAGGGCTTCTTTGAAACAAAGACAAACACGCCATTTTACAGTGATAATAAAGCTTAGCGTATATACTTATGTAAGCAAGCGTGGCCCTACGAAATTCTCTTTTTTGGTTAAAAACATTTTCGCGATGGTGTGGTATGTGAGAATTGTGAA
>JAHZNG010003583.1:0-12831 GCA_027744375.1 Orchesellides sinensis
GTAATAACATGTGGGAACCTTCAAGTTTTTCTATCGTTTAGGTTAGATGAGCTTTATGCAGGAGATATACATAAATCGGACAGCAAGAAGAGCGGAGAGGTTGAAAGAGAAACAAAACTTTGGCATTATCGGTATAATTTTTTGGTGAACCTACACAAAACTTTCTACCAACCAGTTTTCTCTTCCAAGAACTGAAAATTGGAAAAGCAACTGCTGACTTCCTGTCTTTGAAGATTTTGAGAAATATTGTGTGCTTTAGTTTTACTTACAACGTCAATCCGGTTTGCTTCCAAGAACCCATTTCTAAATAGTTAAGGCGATGAAGAGAAGGTAATTTTATTTTTGTCAGAGGATGTAAAAGGAATCGACGTAATCTTACAAACTCTTATAAGATAAATACTTTTCAAGGATAGTTGATCATGAGTGGGTACAAGATTTAAAAACATGCACATAAGTTAATCTATAAATAAAAGACAATTTCAGAAACTGTACCAAGAATTGAGGTGCGTGGGCTATATCTTACTTTCAACTTTAATTTGTACAGTTAAATAAGTCATCCTGTGTAAAAAGACCTGTACATTTCTTATTGTATATTTGCTCTTCAAACTGTAACGCTGCAAAAGTCTAGCCATGCATGGTATGCAGTATGCTCATTATTAAATAATATAGAGTTTGTCATAAGCGCAGTTAACCTTTCTATTAAAAATGAAAAGTTAATGTGATACATGCAATATTGTTGTATATATGTAGTTTTTTTCTGTTGTCTGCCATATTATGCGTTTGAACTGGATAAATACTTTGCGTATAGTGCGTATTCTTTGTTCTAAAAAATCTTTCCTGACAGTTACTCTGTGCTCTTTTCACAGGACTCCAATCCCCCATCAGATTTCTTTCTTTTTTGCTTGAAGGAAACCTGTTCAATCTTCGACCTTTCAAAAACGACAGGAAAAGGAAGGAAGAGGGAGCAAAACTAGTTGGCCTTCGTAAAACATTTGTCATATAAATGCATTTGTGTGTGTGTGCATACATATTTTCAAACGTTGAACATGTTAACAGCAAACATGCATTCATATACTCACCAAGTACATACATTTGTATTTTGTATGCCACAATATATATATATCGGATTATTTCAATTTTAACTTAAACCGATTGTTGAGAAAAGAAAGCTCAATACTTTGTTGAAAGAGAAGATGAAAATTGAAAGTAAAGAAAAGGAACCAAGAAGTCAACTGGGAGAAAAGTTTTTGTTGAGCAACATCTCTATTCCCGTCTTAACAAAAAAAGAAGAAACTTTTCGGTGTTGTTGCTGATGAACTGAACTGTTCTCTCGGGTAGTCACTATGAAATACATATACATATAATAATATGCATCTACTCATGTGGCATATACATATATACATGTTCAATCCTTTTAATGCATCGTTTGTGTGTAGCTCCTATATGCTCTGAAATGCACAAAGGAAAACAAGTACATTTCATGAAACGCTAAATTGTCGGTGGCTTAAGCAGGCTAGCAGATAGTTGAACAAAGAAAAGATACATACGTTAAGTTGCATACCTACTTGAACCCGTATGCTTGTCTTAATAAAAATCTACAGAGTTAGACTACAAAATATATAACTTTACCAAGCTCACGACGACAAACTGATATGCTGTGACAGTTGTATTGAATAAATCAACTTAAAGTAGGATGAGATTTAATTTTCAGGAGGGAAAAGAGCGAGGAAGAGGCAACTATAGGCCCAACAATGCCAGATTACATAAAAGTATTTCATAGTGCCAGTCAGGTACTTAATCACTGGGTATTTAGTTTAGGTCAGCCAACCTCGACGTTCAACTTCTTTCATAGTTCAGCCATCGCAGTCGGTAAAAGTGGAGATGGGAAAATAAAGGAAGTCTTTATTATCAACTAAAGTACATTATTTTTGTGCTACGAAATTGGAGCACATGCCGGAGNCCATCGCAGTCGGTAAAAGTGGAGATGGGAAAATAAAGGAAGTCTTTATTATCAACTAAAGTACATTATTTTTGTGCTACGAAATTGGAGCACATGCCGGAGCTTTGAGTTCAGCTTTAGTTAATAATTGTTGATATAAGCGGAAAAGAAAATAGAAAAGACTTATAAAAACCGCTTGCTCAATCTTCATCCGTTTTCCTTTCACTGTTTCCTTTGGCAGCTTCCTTTGCATAATAGTCTGCTTGCTCACATAAGCGCCCATGTACTAGTACCGAATTCAATACAATAAGCTGTGTGAGTGTGTAGCGTATGAGTATGGTGATGTGATGGGAATGGCGGTGATGGAGATGATGATGATGATGATCGTTTTCATTAGGGGAATTCGTTCGAGAAAACATTAGAGATTTTAGATTAAGCAATGACTGTACACTTCTGGTTTTGCTATTTATTTAACGAAATAGCATATCGCTCTGTTTTTCTATGGTTGAGAAAGGGAAGGATGAAATCCCCCAATCGTTATTCCAATGAATGCTAAACGGCTCCAGTTGTAGCATTAATGAGCCCCAGAAGGTCAAAACTTTCTCCTCGTGATGATTATGGTGTATGAAATTTTGCCAACTTTTTGTTCTATGGCTAAATGAAAAGTAGGCACGCTACGCCGTCATAAGGATCTACATACACTTAAAACAATTTTTTATACCTATCTTCAATGGATTTTGTTACAATGTAGGACATATATGCTTGGCAATAGAAAATCCTCTCTCGGTCTATCTGCTAAACACTTTTGCTGTCAGGCAGACACTGTGTATGGAATATTAGTTTGGCCTGCTTCTACTAACTTTCACCCGCTTTTAGTTCTTGTTGAATTAAAATTTTCAGCTTAAAAACAAACAACAAAAACCCCGGAGTTTGTATTAGGAATGAAGGAGCGGAGTTATTCTTTCACGGCTATTTGCATACCGATTTTGCAAACATGTGCACATAAAACTTAGACAACTATATGTTTCTACAATACATACGCTGTTATTTCTCTTGGAACAGAATCAATGTAATTAAAATTTCTCTGCCTCTGCTTCATGTCCGTATTAAAGCTTGTAGGAACGGCGAGGAAAGTATCGTACATTTTTTGTTTAACCAAGGCACAATGAACTCTATGTAAAGCCTTACATAACACGCAGTGTGCAAATGCTAATTCAAAATTATAATCTGACAGTTTACACATGGAAACTACATATGTACACGTTCGTTTTCTCCTTTTTATTGTAACACAATGTTAGATGACATTTTTGTCATAAAATGACATGTTATGCATGATATTGCTACTTTTCGCCATTACATAAGAACATAGCGTTTTTATCCATAGTGCTTAAGCATACAGTCATAACTGCTGGTTATGTTATGTAAATACAGTTAAAAATCATTTACATAATCTAATATTAACGTTCAAAGTCAATTCCGAATGACTGCTATTAATGTTTATGATGCTAGTATTTCATTGCGTACTTTAAATAAAGCATTATTAAATAACAGCCATTCACATTAGTTTCAAAAATAACAAAAGTCATTCATCTATCATGTTTCTATTCTGCTTGTTTAAATAGGTTTTTGAAGATACTGGACAAGGTTCGTTTCAAAGCAAAGCTGGACCTTGGTTCCAAACAAAGGCTTTGTTGTTGCTGTTTCCTCACTTTTGACAAAGACAACTGACCAGTCAAAATACGGAAGTACCGAATAAATTCAGAAAAAAGCCTCTCTATATGTGTGCTCTTTCGCTCATTGTCAAAGTGAAAGTGAATGTGTATCTAAAAACAAGTTTTGTGAAAGGAAAAGCACAAGTGGATACAGCAAAACCAATAATACTACAAACCAGAGCCAAATCCATTTAAGAATAAGCAAGCACGGACGTTGAGTCATTGGATACTCCTGGCCGCTAGTTTTTGTAACAACAAACAACACAGCCGACAAACGGGTTTTGGACGAAAGGATCTGTCAATCCTTTTTTTCCTTTCATTATTATAGAGCAAAAAGTATACAAAAAAGATTTTGTGAAACGACCACCGCTTCAACTAAAAGCGAAGTACAAACTGCACCCGACGAGCTGAGCAAGAAAAACAGGAGCAAAAAAGGATTTACAAAACCCGGGTTTTCAAGATATACAAAAGTACATATAAAAGTATTCGTGTTGTGTGTAAGTAATATGAAATACTGTCATGTACAATTGTTATAGTGGCCGCATGCCATAGAAAAAGCTTTCTTTTTGAAAATAGCTGTGCTTTCACAAATAGCATTTACATTTATATGCGAATCTGGTTTTATTTTGTACCCGAAGTCCATACACGGAGAAAGCAGGCAGTGAATTGTTTATAATACTCTTGTGCTATTATTATTTTTATTATTATTATTATACTGCATCAAAATATATACGTACATTAAGAGATTCACTGTATAGGTATTTCAAAACTGCCCAGTAAACCAAAGCAGTGACTAAGTATATGAATAAAAGTATTGCTCGTATAGTTTACAGTAATATTATAGTCGTATGTCTATACTATACGTACACACTTTTCTTCCAAATCCAAAGTAGGAGCAGAATTTGAGGATTCTTGTAACATTTTGCAAGGATTTTATGGAAGGGATTTGATTTATCCGGACGACTTTTGTGCTACTCCAAACTGGACAATGTGACAGGATACTTTGAAGCTTGTCCAAAAAATTTCTTCAGGAACAGCTGCATTTCATTACATTTGACAAAGGCACGCAAAGTCTTTTTTTGCCATTCCCGAGCCAGATAAAACCGAGGCAATTTATTCATTCAAAGTGGTTACTGGACAGAAAGAACCTAAATTTGTAAATAGGTTAAGTAATGACCTACAAAATGCTTCAATAGAGCATTAAATTTATGCAGTACGGGAGGATTTAAAAACATAACACTATTTCATAGTCTAAAATGTAAAGTGTTGAAAGTGTGTTGCATATATTTCGTCCAAGCTCTCTACTCTTTTCATGTTGAAAGAGTGAGTGATTAGTACTTTCACTGTTTTGCCTGGTAGCACTTTATTTTATGTATTCATTTTGTAGCAAGTCTAGATGATTTCTCGGTTGATTGTGTGACACGGGAACAGGATTTACTATACCTATAATGTCACTCGAGTATATATGTAAGCTTGTCGATAAATGGCTTCCGCAGACTTTGTCTGAAAATCCTACAGCATTTTATACTGTCGGCTAATATTGCAGAACAATAAAGGCACCTTGTTAATATCGCATAATCTCTCGCTCAACTTAAGCTTGTTCTAGTCGTCTCGCAATTACTACTGCCACCTTCATAACTCGACTAGCCATCGCCAATTAATATTTCTACTCGACTGCTACAGCTGGAACTGTGAAATAGTTTCTGTCACTCAGCCTGCCAATAAACGCGACCCGGGGACTCAGTTCGGAATCAAGATGAATCTGAGATTTCATTTACTCTTCTTATTTGCAGGTTAGTCAAATATAATTCTTACTCTTCTGCTTCAATAATTTGGCTTGTCATGCAGTTCATTTCGATCAGGGTTCGATATGGGCACTTGTCCTCAGTATCAAGTTTATCAAGACTTGGTGCAAAATTTGCAGAGCATCTGACGACAGTTCATTATAATCTATATATAGAAGAATTTGAACATACCTATTTTTATAAGGATTTAGTTTGTACAGATCAAAAGCATAAAATAACTTGCCATAAACCAACGCACCTGTCTGCCTCATTATACCCTTAAGTACACACTCTGTTCATTATTGTCTGCTGATGTGTATATGTAGTGCAAATACCACAACGTATTTGGTTAGGAAAATCCTAGTTAGCTGAATGAATACATGGGTTCGGACTAAAATGAAGCTTCTGATGACTGCTCTTTACGTAATTAAATTGAAACTGTGATGCAGTCTGACAACCAGAGTTGTCACCAAAAGGAAATTCATAGAAAGGGTCGTTGTCATCATAAATTTCGTGATGTAGAGGAGAAAAGGGCAGTGAATCAAAACAGATAAAGTTATGGACTCCTAAAAAGATTTTGTAGCCGTTGCTGTATAAAATTAATACATACAAGCTGTGTATTCATACTACTCTACACTGTTTTCTCTTGTGGTAAAGGTTGTAAAACTAGTAAACGCGTTTTACCAATTCATTCTCTAAGTGAATACTTTACTTTGTGTTTATGTATGTACATATCAAAGCAGAGGAGAAAGATGTATCAACGAACGAGAAAAGAAAAGTTCTTCTTCTGCAGTACGAATGTGTGCGGCTCCTTCTAGGCTCCCACTGACAATAGTCACGTCACGTTCTTCCATTTAATAAATAGGCCTCCGCAAAGAGTTCAAAGTTCTAGCGAAAAGTTTATAAAGTAAGACTTAATGCGTAGAAGGAATTAATACATGTATTTTTTGTATCCATTCATATTCTACAACGTTTTATTAAACATGTGTCATATGATTTCGATATGTGTTAAATGTACGTATATATACATACAAAAGTTGTTTGTCCTATATACTTCTGTTTGGGAGCGAGCTGGGATTGTATCCTTGTGAAAGTCTAACATTTCTTGTTGAAGAAGAGAAGTAAAAATCCATCGTCTTATATTTTATTACATTTCTTATGGTTAACCGAGGATAACTTGGTTTGGCCCAAGACACAAAGGACAAGCTTTGCTTTCCTTGTTATATACACTAACAGAGGGAGGAGAAGAGTTGTAGCAGGAAAGAAGTGAGACGAACAAGTTGTAGTAAATTGTCCGAGTTTCATTAAACTTTTCTGGGATACAACAATGTCTGCCAACCTTATAATAATAAGTGATATGTATAGTGTATTATGCAGTATGAGAGGCTATAAGTATGTTGCAGCAGAAGAGCTGTGTAATATCCATCAGTAGTCGTTTTTTATATAGCTCCCAGCAGCTTGTTTTGTGTTACTTTCTCTAAGTGCTATAACATGCTGGAATAGACATGATAATAACTAACTGCTGTACACAGTGCCAACTCATAGAATAAAAAATATAGTTGATTTGTACAATGCGTCCATGTATGGAGTATGTGCAACCACACAGAGTAAGCGGGTATAGGTATGTATGTGTGCATTCAACACAAAAAAAAGATCACGAAGTGCTGAGTCTCCAGAAGAAAACTTTTTCCTTCACTTACCCTTTCTTTTCGCATAGCGTCTCGGTAGTTCTGTGTGTTTGGTCCCAATAGGGAAGACGAGGAATGTGTGTGTGAGCTGTAATGATGACGCTATTGTGTTGTTGCGTTATAAGAGGTTTGAGCAGTTGAAATCTATTGATTACACATTGCGCTAATAATATATGATAAATATAATGCATTTTCATAGATTTCATCTTGACTTGACTTCCTTGTAGTGTAGAATAAAGATTGAATGAATCTACGCTGCGGAAGATTGACTACAAAGATACATACATTTTTTAGCAAATTTTCGCCATGTTTCTCCCAGAAGGATATTTACTGTCAGTTTTGAGAAGATCAGCTAAACTGGGCTGACAGGTCGGCGAGAAGGAGACGGACGGAAATGGAGCACAACTTGGTTTTCTTGCATGGTAGCTTAAGCTCAGATATTTGGTACATAAAGTACAAGTGGTTAGGCTTGAGTTGCTAACAGTGTTGGCTAAAAAAGAGTGAAAGTGTGTATGTACATATAAAGGAAACAGTTTCTCTCTCTCTCTCTGGAATCCAAGTAATACTTATGTGTAGATTTTTTTGCCAACTTTTACTTAGTCTCCCATTTAGGAAAAATGAAAGGAAAGCACGAAAGGGCTGGTGAGACCTTACACAGTACTCTACATAGTATTTACGTTGAGAAGTTGTACCACTTGGACTAAACTTGGAGAAAGTGTAAACATTTCAAAGTGCATATATTCCTATGCAGCTAGTGTAAGCGCACCGTCTTAAACATTTGGTTTAGTAATATTAACAATATTTGAACCACAGTAGAGCCTTGTGTACTTTTTAAATGTAAAACTCATGCCTATATATAATTCCAAAAGAATAAGTCTCATGTGTAATCTCTAAAGCTTAATATCACTAGTTACGCAGTACACAGCTGTGTTAGTAACTGCAACATTCCGTGTACCTTTCTAGGCTTGGCTTGATAATAGAGCTTAATACACTTTTCTCCGTTACAGAAAGTTTGTATGAGAAAGGAAGAAGAGTACACACAACTTATGGTGTGTGAGCAAGTGAAAAAGTGTGAATAAACCAAAACTGCACCGAAGCATTTTATTGATTGACTTTACCCTCCAAAAAATGCTGTTGGAGGAGTTTTGCTTCAATTTTTATATGTGCACCAGCCAAGCTGTTTTGGAAGAATGATGTTGTTGATGATGACGACGGTGATGTCGATGAGTTTAGGAAAAGTGTAATCATCATCATAATAATAACATAGAAGAAAAATATGTACACAGTAACTTGCTTAAATTTTTTTTCCAAATGATGTTGTTGATGATGACGACGGTGATGTCGATGAGTTTAGGAAAAGTGTAATCATCATCATAATAATAACATAGAAGAAAAATATGTACACAGTAACTTGCTTAAATTTTTTTTTTCTTTTGGAGAAAGTTAGTCAAGTGTAATGGGAGGAGTGAAGGCAGGAAACTAGGATCATTTCCAAAAAATTCGTCAGCAGAGAAAATTACGATGTAGGACGAACTAATAGTTCCATTCAGGAGTATTCACACAGCTGCAGCCATAGTGTGAGAGGCACGGCAAAAGCCAAGTCAAGTCAGTAAGCTCATCTGGCTACCAACATTTTTAAAAACAGACATTGAATAATTCCATATATATAGATTGGCTGACCTACATACCATTCTAGTAGCAGGAGCCAAAGGCGGTGGCAGCAGCGGTAGTAGTAGCAATTGTAATGATAAGTAATTCAAAAATATGCCTGAAAAATATATGCATACATTTTATACATAATGCAAGAGCACGTTTTCTTTTTTTTCGGAACTATGTTGTATTCAGTTTACTTTCTCCAACGTCAGCACTACACCATAGTGGTAGTCCGTCATTCATTCATTTATTTAACTGCAATGTAGCCATCCATTACTTATTCGTGTAGATATAAGCATATAAAAACTAATAATACTTTTACTGCAGTCATAGTCATAGCATTAGCATTGTAATGTAATAAGCATCGAGAGGAGGAAAGCATGTGTAAAAAAATGTAAGAGAAAGAGTAAAAAAATCGTTCACTACCAATGTTATATATAAGCTACACACAAAGATTGGATACATTTATGCTTCCTTCCTGCTTCGGCTCTCGCGTACACTCACCTAAACGTACGGAACAACTAATGGCAAGGAAGAGAAACCTAGAAACACGTTGACTGAATTGGTCCAAGTTGTAACCTAATTTATTATTTCGAACTGCTTCACTCACTCTCAATGAACCACACCATTCTTCCATATAAGAAATACAAGAAAAGTTTTAGCTGCTGTTGCAGTCAATATTATATGCTTATATATACATATAAGCACAGCTCAGTATAATCTGCTTACTTTGTTGCTGTCCAACGGAAAGGCAGGAGTAGCAGTCGCGTCAAAGTTAGATTGTGCAGTTCTTCACCGCTCGATAGGCACCTCAATATCACTGGAGCAAACCGGCTTGGTCCTATCTACTCATGAGTAAACAATTATTGGCAGTGATAGGCTTACGAATTTTATAAGGTTGGAGAAAGTTTGTCGAGTAACAAAGCAAGTTTTCTTTACGATGAACAATAGCATACACTAGGGTTTGACGGCAATGTGTTGGTATTCTATACTTTGAGATATGGATAGAAAGGGGTTTAAAGTCGCGCTTGTAATTATTGTCCCATAAAAGTACAAAGAATACATAGGTGGGCAGACCCGGAAAGTATATACGTGTGGTAAAAACCGATGCTACTCTGATATTACTTGGATGTTTATAGTAGACAGTGATGTGAGCTGGGAATAAGCATAATGTTGAGATTTGAATGAGAACACATCCTGTGCATTTTACAGAAAAAAGTGGAGTAGGTTTAGGCTCTTTTATACTCTAGCCGGGTTTTTCAGATTTCGGTCGATGAAATGTGTCTCCCACTTGATGCTAAATACCAGTCTGCAACTTACATAATACAGTTATTTCGCAAGAGTAAAGAGAGCGGAGAACGAGCAAAAAATGGAATGATCATGGTACTCGTCGTTGTCGTCATCGTCGTCACTCCTACCGCTTTTATTTAATGGAACTTTGCCGTCAAACCAGCATGGCCACTTTTGCTATTGAGAGAAAGAGGAAAACTCATTCATTCATTCCCTCAATCACTCTCCATAGCTTACAAGACGTACCTAAGCAATTCCATAAAGTACATCTAATTCGTGCTTCTTCCCTTGTTAGTCTTCATTCACTACTGACCAAACAACCCATTCTATGAGAATTGTGTTTTTAGATGAAGTTGCCCTGTCCCAGGCTCGTATATAGCTTACTGATTGTAAAGGGTATGATATACGCTAAGGAATTGAAAAATAGAGTTAGGTCAGCCGCCAAGACTAAGTAAACCGTTCGTGACGACTTTTTCTTTAGTTCTTGATTTGCACTCTCTTCCTCTGTCATTTAGTTACTATCATTGCGTGCAGTTGAGAGGAGGATATACCTACTGCATACCGCACAAATTTTCCTTTGTAGTGGCACAAACTACATGGCAAAAATCCCTGAGTGGCAGGTTTAAGATAGAGTGGTTGGTGATGAGAGAGAAAGGAAGAAGAATCTCAAGGAACTTTTGAAAAAGAGAAAGTAATGGACAAGCTCACATATGTACACTACATTTACGTTTGCTTCTCCGTTTTAGATTTGGGAGAAATTTTTGGATATAGCGTGTGGTATACACACAAGAGCATGTTCCTCATCAGCCTCATTTTCTCTTAACTGTTTCAATATATTCGTGTTAAGTGCCGAGCCATGCCATGCCGTCTGCATGCGTTTGAGTTTTGGGACTGTACAGATTGTGTACACTTTTTTAGAGAAAGTGTGCTATTTTGGTCTTGAGGGTTCAGGCCACATAAGATGTTGTAGAGCAGAAGGAAGGAAGAATGGAAACTGGGAGTGAAGTAGGGTAGAGTAAAGAGTTGTGGATCGATTTCCTTGTCTTTTCAACTTCTGCTACATTCTATATTACAAGTATATCTCTTCCTGAAACAGATTTACACTCAGCAGCAAAGGACAGATAGATATGGTACTTTTTTGAATGCAGTGTTGTATATTTATGTATACAATGCATAAAAACACTGAACGCTTCACTTGCCGCTGCATCTGGCTCTACTTATGTAAGCTAGAAATAAAATTACTTTCGTGTCTGGAGATGCATGCTAAGTATGCATTCATGTACATATTTTACATATACGCCTGTGCTATCAATTCAACAGAATGGAAATCAATAGATCAAATGAAATACAAGACACACGCAAATACCTACACAACCATATATACTGTAACGCTTTTTATAATAATACTCAATGCGAGAAAAAATCGCATAGTCCACTCATTCTGTGTACCGTCAGAAAAACATGAAAAACTCCGTAAGTTTATTTCACTTGTGAGAAAATTCTGCTATGCATGTTCCCTTTTTTTGCGATCGATGACATTTCATGGTTTTTGGGGATTATACTGGAATCTAGACATTCAGGGTTGCAGAAGTAAACTGCAACTACTTTCGCTAGCCTGTGACCTGCACTAATAATAAGACGTCTGTTGGTGATCACGCTATATATATCTTCCTTCAAGGCAACCATGAGGTTAAATGTGAAACACATTGCATGGAAATGTTTAATTTAATTTAGAAGGGCAAATACAACGGCTGGAGATAAAATCAGTTTTCTTTTTAACCGAATCACATGAGTTGCACCCACACAAATAAGAAATATTTGTGGTTATATAGCAAAACCGTTGGGGTTCATATATATGTGTGTTTTTAGCTTTGCAGGGTAAACGTAATAGAAGGAGTTATGACTTTCTCTTCAGATTGTGGCTGTTACATGAAAATGCTTTTGCATTTTAATGTATGCAATGCTATTGTTGTGAATCCTTATTTTTAAGAATCTCAAATTTACAACTACTTCTTTCTTGCTATATAAAAAGCCCAATAAATTCCATCCAAACTCCATTTATAAAACATACATAAGTAAATATGTATACCTACGCAATCCCAGATGACCGCGTTACGAACGTGGATCACGATTTTTTACACGCATCATTCATATTCTTCTAGACGTATCCTGTCATGCGCCTAACATTTCGACCCTGATTCCGTATGATGTATGAGTGTAAATAGAATTGTAAAAGTGTGCAAAATAATAATACCCTTGGCAGATTGCATAAAATTTTACTTTAACCTCGTGTCAATCCTCATTTTTCAACAGATGAAGAAAGCGGTGGCATGGGGCACAGTGCAGAATAACGGTACATTAATAATCTAAACGTATGTATGGTATACTCAGCAAGTGTGACTTTATTCTGATTTATGCTTCAAACAAAAAACTATATATTTATTTGCCTTTGCACCGTCAGAGTGTGTACTCAATTTCTCCGGTGATCCCCTGACAGCTTAATACTAACCGACAGAACTGCTGCTATCATTTATATTTGCCATTATTATTGGCTTGGGTCTGAATGGGTTATATAAAGTAGGTATATACATATATATAATCAATGAGGACGTGTGTTGGAGGAATTATTCTTCAATTTACAGTGGCGGACCAATTTTGACGTTTACGTAGCGAGTTATGTGTTTGTTTGTGATTCCCTTTTCACACATGTGTCAGCTTACCAAAATACCTGCATTATATATTGACATAAGCCACAGACATTTTAC
>JAHZNG010003585.1:0-34329 GCA_027744375.1 Orchesellides sinensis
ACCATGAAAACACCACCTTTCATCGTTTTTAAGCGTAGGCTTTCTCTTAAAGCGTGTGTGTTTATAGGTTTATGTGTCCGATTAAAATTGGTAGCCAATATCAAAACAATGAACAAACCGACGACGCAAGGTCAAACAAAATGTGCATATTACTTAAAGCCATTTTAAAGAAAACTAAAGATATCATCACAAACGGATTCCATATTTTAATAAATTTCTCTAAATGGCCCTTACATTCACATGAATACTTAGATACCAAAATCCTATGAAATCAATCTGTAAGCCTTCCCATATACAAATACTAAGTATATTTTCGATTTCATATTTATATGTTTGCTTTTATTCTTTCGTAAAGTACTAAGTCCATTTCATTTATTGTATGGGTGAACTCCCTTTCGACCGCATAAATACATGCATTTTGCATACAAGTATATGCTTACAGTGAAAAGTTGTTTGCCAAAAAACATACGAATATGAATAGAAACTTTAGTTTCACCCTCACGATTTTTGCTTTCCATCTAAGTCGTTAACATAATGATGCCAATAACACTACTCATAATCCTAACGATAATGACAAGGTGAGGCAAAAAGCTCAGTTTCGAAAGGAAACCTTTTATGATAACACTGGAGCCGTTTATGTTCTAGTCCGTTGGCAAACGCTGGATTGCAAATTATCGTCTGCTGCAGATAGACACACCTGTGCTCACAGTTCATCATTGTAATTTGAGACGATGACCGTTATCATTTAATGCAATCACAATCAAACTAGCCTTTAGAATGGCAAATCGTGGATATCTTTTATGGACGGAGAGACATCAGAAAACTAGAATGGCACTTTGTCATTAAAAGAAAACCATTCGCAGAATAATAAAGATTAACTGAATTAACAAGAGACCTAAGAGATGCTTTTAATGAAATGCTTTTGGTTGTTGTATAATATATTTTATAGTTTTGTCGCAGGTTTAAAAATGGTCAAGCGGAATAAAATGATATTTTAACAGCGACAATAGTAGGTATTTTATAAAACGTGCAAAAACTTTAATCTCAATCTGAAAAGCATTCCAAACACCTTCCTAAAGCTTAACACTTTGAAACTCATGCCCAATAACACAATACCTATCATCAGTAATGAACAAGAAGCTGTAGCATTTATTCATTATATACCAAAACGTAAAGCTTTAAAAAAGTACTTATATTAAATACAACAGGAACAAGAATAAATGTATACATATGAATAAGTTTTTTCTTACCGAATGTTACTAGCTGGAAACCTTGGAATTTTCTAATGTTCTGCTTTTCCGATTATGAATAACTTGTAGGAGTACGTAGGAGTTACCAAGATGTACATAAGTGAAAAATGTCAACCAAACTTTTCACTTGATTAAAATAGAAGTTTATGCGCCAATGAGCAACAGTGCAGCGTTAGATTTTTTCGCGTCAGCTCTATCAATCCGGCAAAACGGAACTGACCAAAAAATTATTTTTAGTCTACTTCTAGTACCTTATTTTCAATCCGTCGTAGAATATGGGATTCATGACGTAGAAAAACACAAAAACTTTTAGGCCGAGTTTCACACGACAAAAATGCCGACAGTTCCCGTTCATATTTATACTACATACAGGAATAAAAAAATTTCATTAGACTGTTCTATTTAATTCTTTGTCCGTATAATTTTCCCAGTTGATTTCATTTTTACTCAGGATATTAAACGCAGGGTCCTGCGAGCACACGGTCATGCAATAATCAAAAATATACTTGCTGCTAACTCAAGCAGCGTGACTAGAATCAAGACGGAAAGACGGAAGAATGAAGTGGTAATAACGTCAATGATGATATCTTTCTCTATTTTTCTCGCTCTTTTCTCCTTTTCACGTACTCTCACACAAGCACATACATTTTTCCCTTTCACCGTGTATGTGTGTGTGTGTGCAACAAGCTCAAACAGTTATAGAACGAGTGACAAAAAAATCGATTCTTTAGTCGGAGCACTCTTTGGAACAACTGTTCTCTATGTAGTGTAGTCTCTAAACTCCACAGTTTCCAATTTCACCAAAGAATTCATCTTTTTCTGGCGGAACCAATTCTACAACTATGTCACCCACTCGACACAGATAAAGCTATCTTAAGTTGTGTTAATAATAACGTGACATGTCATCTCAAACTTATATAACTTATGAAATGATATGGGTCTCAATACAACACAGTATGCATTGCGAACAAAAGCGCTCATATTTCATGATATGCGGATGCTACATATTTTCCAAAGAGTAGGATGGGGCGGCATCGCACGTGAATATTATTTGACGAATGGTAATTAACAGTATCTATTCATGCATAAAATGGTGTCCTATTTCACATACTGACTGTCGCTTTCATTTAAAGTTAATAAAACATATTTTCACGTTTTTCTAAAGATAGCTGTCGTAATAAACCCTTTCACTAAATTTCTACGCACTTAACCACTGCTATTTTCGTCTTTTCTCATCTTCCAGAAACAAGAAGTTCATAATTGGAAGCTACATGAGCTATACAATCCTCACAGTTACAAAAATCACGTAGGACAGACGGAAAAAGTTATATTAACAACAACTGTTTTAGGTCTTACTCATATTCCACCCCGTCAAGCGTCGACCAGGACGAAGTCCAATTTCAAACTGATCTCCATTCCGAAAATCATCATGACATGATATACGCTTTAACTTTTTAGCAAAGAGGAAACAAGTACGATTCATTGATGCCCTACAGCTTTTCTTTCTTCCCTTTCTTTTCTATACAATTTCTCCTGCTGGCGCAAAATCCCACACACACAACATCAAAACACATAATACTACTAAAGAGACAGTGTAGTAGCGGTGTAGGCTGTTGTTGTACTTGAAAAAAGACTGTAGAGAAGAAGAAGAAAAAAAACTAACGTGGTGTGCTAATGCAAGAGTGAAAGTTACACTATCAAATCACATAAAATGCATGCACCGCAATTGTACTTGGTATATAAATATATACATACGCCCCTAATTTATACCAATATAATTCAAAAAAGTGAGAGTGAGCTACCAACACATAACTTGAGAGAGAGGCAGCAGTTTCCCTACTAACCCACTGCTTTCTCCCAATGCAATACACGCTGTACGTTGTACAGCACAGCTTCTTGTCTCCAACTCTTAAAACAGTATGCGCCTTTTCTCAAACTTTAACCAGAGAGAGAGAGAGTGAGAAAAAAGAGTTCAGGAAAAAATTACGGCTTATACTTTTTGCTCCTACTTCTATACCTGCAGCCCCACTGCTTGCCCAACAGTTTACTCCCTTTACCACACAACTTTCCCACCAGGAGAGCAAGAGTAAATATCAGAAAACACTGTTAGGACCCCGCATAGGACTAGTAACCGTCAGCAAGCTGGAGAAAAAAATCCGTAACAGCTTGAGATAATTTTTAAGCATGTACACATACCTAAGGTACATGTGAAGTACGGTTACGGCATTCATACTTCAAGTATACAAAACTTTATGCATCAACATCCTTTATTACTTCTGTGACTACTAAACTACCTTGATTCTGTATGGATCGGATTCGATAAATAAATGGTATACCATTTAACAAATCCTACATTTCTGCTGCATTCCCGTATAATCCGAAAGTTTATGGGACATATATAGCTTGAAAAACAATAACAGCAACTTTGCATTAAATGCGTATTTTCTTGAATATGTAATGCTACAATTTTGAAAACAGTGCCGGGAAGAGTAAACCAACAAGAATAACATTTAAATTCAAGTACGTACTACCATCATAAATAAATTTTTACATTTTCCAACTGGGTTGAGCAGTGAGCAATGATTCGCCGTTGCTGTTGATCATACATAAAACAAAACCTTGAGCCTACAATTTTCTAATGCTGCGATTTCTATACACATAAGTGTACACGGCAACAAACACGAAAGCCCTATGTAGCTCATAGTACACACATCACATTATACAAGTTGGCTCTGCATCACAGATTAAGGCTACGCCAAGCTATGGTCTGCTCATCGGTACAGAAGGGCGAAGGGCTTCCTGCTGTATATAATGTTATATTATATAATGAAATGTAGTTATGCCTTTGTATCTGTAGAGAAAGCAGCTTTCCTAGTGTAAGGTATGCTCACCATATATAAATGAAAACTAAATACTATTTTGTTCGTTCTATATTCCATGGAACATGAAAATCCGGAGGGAACAATGCCACGCAAAAAAGGGTGATCTCCATATAACGTCAATATAAAAACATAATAGGGTGAAACGCCGGCGCATCATCTCTAGGAAGGAATCAGCAAAGGGAAAGAGAGTGAGAGAAAGAGTGGTAACGTGAACTAACTCACTCAAACGAATACACACAGACCAGCCCAGGGCTAACATCCAATTCAGCGTATCATTGATTTCACCGAAGCAAGTACAACATGTACATAATACGGACTGCTAGAATTTGCAGATCTCTCTCGTCTAGGGATGTCTAATCCAGAACTACTCTTTGATACTTTCATCTTTTGTTTTCATATGTTCCCACGAATTAAATCCATAAATATTTTACAATAACTCTTACATGAAGTCATTTAGTTGCTTTATACAAATTCAATGAATGTCATATCATTATGTACTATTTATGTATGTGATGCTTAGAAATGTGCAAGCTAGCAACAATCATTAACCTTGTGCGATTGTGATTTTTAAAATCCAAAACGACTACAAATTTCTAATTAAAAACTATTGTAATTGTAGGTAAATAACTTCCAAATACTTAGGTATGAGAATCGTTAATAAATTCAAACACCTTTTTAATGCGCCGCGTCTTCGATATCTTTTTAGATGACAATTACGACGCAACAATTTCGCACACAATCACCCATTCAATTTATACATAATATATAAGCATACACAAGCTCTTCTGCTCAGTATATTTTCTGCTATAAATTCATCGAAATCTTGGACACAATAGCCTGTCTACATTGAACATAGAGATAATCAGACTTACTAAGCCGTTTCTCTAAAGAACCAATTTTCATTCATGAGCAGCCTCATATGCAAGTCTTCAACATTTTTTGTAATATGACAGATGGAGCTTCACTCACGTAAAGATTTATTTGATTAAAGGTCTAACTATACCTTATTGCAGTTCGTGAAAACTACTTATTTTCCATTTCTGCTTACTGCTTCATATGGTTCGCCTTATTACTATTCTTCCAAAAAATGTAAGTTGTTATACACTAGATCGTACATACAAGACAATTTATCAATTATTTACAGAAGAAATGATGTGAAAAGTAACAAAACCATATAAATTAAAGCCAACTTCTGATACCAAAGAGCTTGTGCTATGGAAGATTCAGCGAAACTCTGCAAAGAGGCACAAGTGCGAACTCTAGGTTTTTCAGGACACACTACAATTTCCGTTTACTTTCTCCAACTCAAACTAAGCTTTGGCGTTGGAAAATGCCAGCAGAGAGAGCTAGCCGCTCTTTTGATGCGTTGAAGGCTTACTCTGTTTTATGCAAAAATATAGTCAAATACAAACACTTACCATTCTCCGGATCACAAGAACCACCAGTCCTAAGCCTGGTATGGGGGATCTGCTTCAGAACCGTTATGGGAACCAGCCCTTCCGGTTGCAGCTCACTCCCACTTGTGTTATGCAGTCTTATCAAGCACATTTCTGAGCTCCCTCCCATCAACTCTAAGATTTCAACTTGCTGGCCTTTATGGACGGTCAATTCACGTGAACCTGGCGCTGCGACATGGTCCGTCACTACCCAAGTAGTGTCGATGGAACTCTTAAATTTTAAAAAATGTTGTAAATTATTAACCAATGATCACACAAACTCTTCCTATTACTCTGTGTACATTCATAACATTGCCAGCAGTCATCAACAAAAACAACCTTCATATTTACACCTTTCTCTTACTTGCTTTTAAAAAACAATACATTGTAGGTACTCAAATAACGTGCAAGCATGCATAAACATCCTCTTGTCTTGTGTGTTCACAAAACAAAACATTCATGAATGAAGAATGCAGAGTGTGAATGAGGCTGAGCTTTGAAAATTTCATTGCAAGTGTAAGCACTTCTACACGCTTTTATAGTGTTTGTGAGAACTATGATGACACTTAAGACTCCACTAATGTGTTAAACGTTGCTTTTTCCTTGCAGTACTTTCTCCTTACCTTCATACACCTGATATTTTCATGTAACGCTAAGATACTATTGTATTGTGCCTCCCAAACAATAATATTAAATTGTGTTCTGGTTCTACCCACTTTGCAAACGTAAAGCATAACATAATATAATCACTCTAAAAGAATGTGACATGTGTACTATGCATTAAAGTGAACGATAATCTATCAATCTGAGAACAACTATGAATGTACTAAAGAACGTTTACGAGCTTGTGACTGAACTTCAATCCATATGCTATCGAATGTATTGATCGTGTGTAATCATAAAAATTGGTTTAGCTCGTAACTTCCAACTTCTCTCCTGTTTGACTGCCATGTTTACTATTATTAAACCCTCATGAAAATGTCACATGAAAGGAAATTAATGGTGGCACCAACCATACAGTCATCCTTTCGGCAAATTGAACTTATTTCGGAGTTTCTTTCTATCAGACTGGATGGTCATTATAATATTTATATCTCTGTAACTTACTTTAACAAGTTATAAATGAAATATCATTCTGTTATGATTTCGTCTCATCAATGATGACAAAAATGACATTATCAGAAATGTACGTATTTGTATTTAGTATGCCTTGATGACTAGGCATACAAATTCCTAAGTATGTAATTTTTCCCCTTAGAAAATTGCGCATTTTGTATCATCATAATACAATATAATTAAAATAGGTACATATCAAAGCAAGGTAGGTATATGTGTTGTGTTTTCAACTATTTCAACCATGTAAAAAGTAAAAGCAAAATATGGAATAGCAACACGTTTAAATATTTTGACAATAATACAACTTCTTGGCATGTTTTCTTTTCTCTTTCCTTTCTAACAATTTAAGCTTCTTGTTATATCATAAATTTAATGACTTACAAAAATACTTATAAAAGATATGTACAGCTGTAAAAGTTAATGGCATATATATAGGTACGTGCAACATGAAGGCCACAGAACAACCTGCGTATTTTGATAATTTAATTATCAAGTCAGACAACAAAAATCAACCACATCTGACCAACCAAGGTTTTGTACCTGTGAAACAGATCGATCAAATGAACGATATTTTCCTGCCGCAGGTACATCAATTGTGTGCTGTCGTGTTAACGTGGAATGAGGGCTGAAAGAGCTCTGTCGAAACCAAGGAAGGGAGATCTTACGCCTTGGTTTTGAAGTTTTGCTACTTCCACCACCACTTTTATCACTCATATTATTCCACTTATTTACTCACACTGTGTATCTTAGGGCACATCAAAGACAACAACTCTTTCTTGTTCTGTCTTAAAAATCAAACCCTTCCATTTGCCCTAATGTATATAAAGCAACAAGAGAACATTCTAAGTGAAAGTGAAGTATATATCCTTTGACTTGCAGCTTGTGTTGTATTATTAGTTTGTACGTCTAACGAGCACCAGGACCAGATATGGTACTAGAATCAGCTTTGTTTTACGCTTCACTTGCAATTCACTTTACTTACTTTTCTTTTTTCTCCACTTTCACCAATATGAACTTACACTTGATCACACCATCATTATCACAAAGCCACAGCTACGGACAGACCAAGCAACTGTGTGCAGATATAGACATTTCATACCATATCATACGTCCACCAGTTCACCATTTGGCATTGGCATACTCATCAAGACTATACTAGGAACCCAGAAATCATAACTTGTGGTAGAGTAAAATCACAAGCAAGACTGCAAGAGCGACGTTCTGTTAACTGCTTCCTACAGGCAAAGGTAGTAACCCCTTAAGAAGGGCATTTAAAACGAAGCTGTCCAATAGGTGCGTATATTATGTTTATAGGTATATTGTGGACGTATGTATGAGCATGAGGATTTCAATGTTATATCAAATAAAAACCACACATTTCACATTGCCCAATGACACTCAAATTTTCTCTGGTCCATCATACAAAAATAGTACTCGCAACGAAAATGGTGATCGACCGAAATCTTATTTGCCATATTATTTTTTATACCTTAAATGGAATTCAATATGTGTATGTATGTAATGTCATGTAATTTCACTTGCTTCGTTATCATTTTTCTATAGGGCTTTCCTGATCCCACTTCTTTTCCCTACTTTCAAAGCAAAAATTTATTGCATTTGTATTGAACACGCCAAGTGGAAATACATGGAGGATCCTTATTTGATTTCCATAGACGTGTTAAAAATACAAATATATACAGAACATTTGAACTATATTGAAACTTTGAAGGACAAAAGGAGTTCAATATGTACAAATGAAATCTTGTATACTTAGGACCTGTATACTATTCGAACTTTTTTATTATTTCCCTAACTTTAGCCAGTACTTCAAACAAACTCACAAAATTCTAAATGAAAAAAATGCAATATGTTTACACTTTTATAAGCTCAACATAACAAACCCAATACGAAATTTTCGAGAGAAACCTTATAAAGCTACTAGCTGCAACTAGATCTAAATAATCCCTGACGATTCAAATAAAACTTTGTTGCCTTTCCTAATTACCGGAGTTTTAATGCAATAAAGTACTCAACAATTCGTGCTATTGGGTAGATACTCTGCTCTCTCTCCAAGCTACTTTGGATATTTCATTCTACGCATATTTTGCATTAGTAGCACTCATGTTCGGGATTTTACGCTTTCGGTGTGAACTATTACATTCAAAGATGATACTAGTGAGATGAAATACATACAAAGAGCTAAAGATTTTAAAATTCTCTTTTGTATTTTCCACATCTTTGTGGCCTACAGCGAACTAAACGTGTGCTAAATAATACAAAGAGCTAAAGATTTTAAAATTCTCTTTTGTATTTTCCACATCTTTGCGGCCTACAGCGAACTTATATACCATACTTCTAAATATAGTCATTCAAAAGGAATTTACCTACGATAATACACATTAACTATAAATGCAGAAACTACGAGCTTTTCACTCCTTAAAACAACAAAATGATATGGGAACTCATGAGGACCAAATACACATCAAAGATCAAGCATTTTATGCTTGCTTCTCACTGTTACTTATTAACATGAAAATACATTTTCATAGTGTAAAATACGCCACAGCACGGTTGGAGATCTACAAACAAATTCTCACTGTGAATACAAGTCCATTTAATACAAAAGCGGATGCGAAAATAAATTTTACTTTTGTTGAGATCCTACAATGCCTAAATTAACCCCCTCTGTCCCAGCAGAAGATTGCGAAATACATGTGCGAAGTAGATTAGTATGAATATGAATAGGTTACAAAAAAAACTACTTCAAAGTCCTTCCTCTCTGATTCAAAGTGTTGCTGACGCTGACACTACACCACCGCAGCGACTAGTGCTTAAATTAGACTGCGGTATCCGGTGTCACACACAGTTTAAGGTTATGTAGCTGAGCAGTCACTTTTCTGACCATGTTAGCACAAGTCCAAGGGAAATGAATCCAACAATGAAAATTTCTCTTTGGATAAACTTGGTACATGCTTATTATATAAATGCGAAGACTGTTGTACTTTTAGAGAAAATACGCTTCAAAGGAATACATTTTGAATATATAATGTCAATCCTTGCCAAACCACGGCCTACAGACAACCGTATCAATCTCTCCTTCCGTCTTTTTGAAAAATATCGAAGAGAACTAAGCCATTGTTATGCAAATTCGCTCGCGCTCGGCGGTAACACTTTAACAAAACCTAAACTACTACTAACCCAGAGAGAGCCGTACAGGATTTTTTTTATCTGTTCCTATCATCATCAACCCTCAACATAGCACGAATTTCTAACAACTGGATTCCATTCTTCCGGAATTGTAGAGGAGAATGCAGAACACGTCTTATACTTCAATACAACTTTAAGCTTATCAAAGCTAAAGATGGGAACGATATCGAGAAACGACATGCAGAAGGGCAAACAAAAAGTATAGCAACTATCCAGATTTCGCTCCTCGTCTTCATATTGCTAGATAATAAATATGTATGTATATTGTCCAAAATGGTTTTCACAAAAGTAGCCTTTTTATAAGAATATAATAACTTCTTCCAGGTACAGACCAACGCGATGAACTTTTGCACACGGACGGCTCCCGGATGAACCACTTTGCACTGAATCTAATTCCTGACTGACTGACTAAGATTCAAGCAACATGGAAGTGAGAAAGGAAAAGCAGAACAGAGGAATTTCTCATGAGTTTGGTTTGCAGTTTGCTCTCCTGTTGTCTACTCTGCTACTTTTTTCCTTCCTCTAGTTGCAAAAGCTACAACTTGGACTATATCGCACACCAAACCAAACGCCAACCAACGGTAATATACAACATTGGGACATGCATAACGGTGCTGAAGTGGAAGTGGTGGCACAGTAAGCAAAAAAACGAAGCAGAGAATATCTAGAAGAGCAATAAAAGCACCGGCAGTAATAGCAGTTTGCCTTTGTGCTCTACATTTTGAAAACTAACATGGAATAGTTCACTAAAGTCAACTGAGTACTCAATAGGTATATCTTTGTATTATTTAGCACACGTTTAAGTGATGCGATGTATCTTCTTTAGCAAACAGTACAAGGTCTACGCATTGTCCAAGATAATCATCAAATGAAAGTCTTGTTTTAATACAATTCATGTTCACAACTATGTACTTTACCACCGCACCGCTATGTTTGCATTAAATACCTAATCTATTATTCTTTGTCTTTCGTTTCCTACAAGACCGCTACAAACCTCCGAGAGTAAAAAACCAACTTTGCATAATAAAACAAACAAACAGTCAACGAAATTTGACTCAACTTTTTGATGATTTATTGCATTTGTACGCTTCATTTAACATAACAGTGACTACTTAGAACACATAATACACACACGAATAAACATGAGTATAAGTATGCTGCTGAGTGAAGTAGGAGATTGAAACGATTAGAGTAGCATGAGAGGTTGGAAGTGCCGGAAAAGAGGAGACGACCACTAGCTACTAAACTGACCTTACGGCAAATCACCCAACATTTATATGAGAAGGAGAAAAAACATGGTTTCTGACAAGTCTCCTCTTTTTATAGCTAAAGGCATTCCCTTCTAGTCAGTTATAGTCATACAAATACTCAAACTCGTTTATTTATGTGAGAATAAACACTTTTGTACGAGGTATTACAGGTTAATGTGTACCTACATAGGTATACTATAGACAGATACATACACACCTATTTGTCTTCAAGAGAAAATGTGACGCGGTTCGTCAACACTGTATATGTATAAAGTACTAGCATAGCAGTCAGCTTACCTTACCCACATCTTCATATAGATATATACACCAACCAATTTCCTAGCACTTTCCCAACTACTATTGAATAAAACGAAGTGAAAGTCCAAATGTCATGCAACTTTCTCCAGCCTTCTGACTTCTTTCATTGAAATTTCACCTGATCAAAGGAAGACTCTTGACTATTAAGTTAAGATGACAACTTGTACGACAGGAATAATAAGGTATTGGGACAAATTTATAACAATGAATTAATCCAGTTATGTGAGGATATGTCTGGCATTATAGAAAAGTAGTTTACACAGATCGGACCATTTGTATCTTACTGTGTTTTCCTAAAAAACTTTATGATGATGACGGTATGACGGTAGCAGTGGGATACAAAATAAACTTACTCCTACCTATTCTGTAAGTAGATCTGTCATATACGCGTATAAGAACTGCTATTGCTACAACAAATCAAAGAAAAACAAGACGTTTTGACAATGAAAATAATAGTAATGACGACAATCCCGTTCAACGGATTACGATTAGGTAAGATTCTATTTCTGTTTGTTTGTAGGCTGACGAATGAATAAATTGATAGTTGGAAAGAAACGTGAGTATGAGGATACCTCGTGTACCTTCACGAGGAAACATCTTTAATAGTTTCATTCAATCTAAACATACACATTTCTGATTTCTGCCTGCATCCCGAGGAACGTAAATGGTAAAGCATTATCCGTCAATTTATAGGGAATGGCTGAAGCATCCGAGAAATCTCAACAAAAATATTCCGCTCTTTATACCTGTCTGACTATATTAGGTTTTTAATATTTTTCATATAATATTCGCTATCAGTAGACAAATGACTGTCAGTCATGATCACTTTCTTGTTCACAGAACACTATTCTGGGAAATTCAAAGCGTCAAACAAAGCTCTAACATTTCATCATTTATTATTAGCTCAATGACTCAGTCGTAAGCAATCTGCATATAAATGCATATAAATAAGAAGCGATACTGCAAATACATATGTACATTACTATATAGCCAGTAATAGAGTGAAAAATAATGGTAATAAAATATAATATAAGGGAGTAATACAGAAAGAAGTTGCATTGCGGAAGCCTTTTACGGCTACCAACAAGATACCAAATAATAGATTACACTTTCACCAGCGTAATTTTTATTCACCCATTCTGCAGATTCAATGTTAGGCCGGTTATGATACCAGATCTCATAAAGATATAATACCACAACAGTAATGAAAAATCATGCCGCGAAGGTAACCCCAGGATAAGGGAAAGCATAAATGTTTGCAATAATCAACGATTGGCCACCAGAGGAAAACCGTAATATCCTTTTATTGAGCGTGATATGAACTCCAGCACGACTTAATATTTCAAACGAGCTACAGAACTTTGCAAGTCTATTCATTACCGTTATTACTTACTACCATGTACAATACTTTCACGGGTCTATTTCAAAGGAGATATTGAATATCTCTCTACTCAATTTACTTCGTTTCCATTCTCTCTCTCCCTCATTTTCGTACAGAACACATGGCGCCGATTTACCACCATCACATTTCAAGAGCGAACACAACTAATGTGTTATTTAGCAAAAATGGAAAGGCAGAAAATAAAGTAAAAAATGTACTCAATATCAGTGATGAAAACCTGCAAGCCATAATATAATAACATGCCTTCTCAGTTGTACTCATGGCATATCATAGTTCACGCTCACGCAGCAGATAAGAAAAATTCCCTACATAATATAAGTGTATTTAAATGTGTGCAAACGTGAATACGTTACGATGTAGAAATGTATATTAAACATGATACAACATACATACCCATCTCCTCACACGCTCAGTTCGACTCCCATTAGACCAGTTACTAACCTAGACAGGATTTCTTTACAACCTCGCTTTTTCTGCTAGAGCGTCCATAAATCGCCATTTGATTTAGACTTGCAGTTTAACGCACAATATACGATATTCATGAAACGGAAATACGGATAGTTTACTGCTTGTACATGGGATGAGACTCGACTGCTTAGAAAGAACAATTTAGTTCCATAATTGAAATGCACATGTACATATCGTCAACAGTTCAAAGTGATATGAACTCCCAAGATAAAATATATAAAAATGCTATATGCTTTTACATATTAGTATTTCTCACATAGAAAAAACACATTTTACATTATGCATTTCATTTTACTAACACTATTCCACTTTTCCAAACACAAAAGATCTCGTTTCTGAAAGGAACCTGTTCTCGCTTGCCATACAGAGCTATAAGTATGTATCTAGAACGATTGTGTGTATAACAGTGGAGCCATATTGTACTACTCCTATTACTCCGCTTTAGACAGATATTAGACCATTAGCGTTATAAGCCGTGACTGACTGAGATTACAAAAACACAGCTTCTTTTTGTTCTTAATGACCAATTCACCCGTTATTTCCGGAGTGGTAGCAGATACATGCTAGACAAGTTTCTTTTTTGTGTATGAATAAAAAACGTTCATTGCGATGCAAACATATTTTTCGTAACCTCTCTCCAACATTTGAAATAACATTTTTTCTAGTAAATACAAACATACTTAATGTTTTCTTTCATTTCATTTATTCCTCCTCTTCCTGCCTTTACATCACCCAAAAGAAAACGAGACAAGGAAAAACGTCGCATCAAGCAAGGTCTCTTCGGATTAAAAAAAAGTTGGCCTAACAAAAATCTTACACAATCCAGTAATCTCAGACAAAGTCATTAAATTATTATTTTCACGGTATGTAAACTGTATGCAAAAAACTGAAGTAGGTATGTATATATTTTTATAGATATCTTCCCCGACACGAATATTACTGTCAATGCGCATCATGTGCATACAACTAACTCTGATTAAATATGAACTACTCGTTTCCTCCTTTTCTTAAATTTAATACTTCAAATCCACGCTAAAAAAATAATTCACATTCGTCGATTACCATTCACCACAGCAGAAGAAAGCCAGCAAGCATTAAAAAATAAAAGAAATATATTATGAACCTTGTTTCCCATTTCTTTTCTTCTCACTTTCGTTTTGTCTTCTCTTGGTGTAAAATCAGTACCTACAGGCAAAACAAGCTTACCTCGTTTTCCCTAGGTTCCCTCAAGAACAAAATCTTTACCTACTTAGCCTGCCAGACATTGCAAAAGCAGAAAACATGAAATGGTAGGCTGTCAGGAAAATGGTGGCTTTAAAAGAGCACGGAAGACGTGACTGTCAGCCACCATTTTCAGCTAGTAGTAGTCAACACATACACCGAGTGTTTAAGAGAACAACCCTTAACAAAAGCGAAGAGAGAAATGTTACTACACATACACACATCGGAGGATAGCATTTTTCTTTCAGTAAACTACCGACTACCATAACCTCTTGTGGAAAAATCAAGATAGTTGGGCTGAGCTACATACATACATTATACAACAAAGCTTCAACACCATCACGCTTTAGTTGGATGTATGTATACATTATACATACTTTCCCGCATGTACAAAATAGATAAATAATAGTGGTGGGGAAGGGAAAGCCAAGAAATTGTCTTGCTACTCCACCTCCAAAAACGCTGCAAATTTTTCTCACTGGAATAAAATGAAGGTTGGGAGTGTGCAATATATTTTTCATGGGAAAGTGTGATTTAAACATATCTCTATGTAGTTCTCTAAACTAGAAAACTAGCTTCTACCCCTTTTTTTTCAAAGAATTTGTGGCAGCTCATTAGTTCACGCTGTAAAGAAAAGAAGCTGAAATTCGTCCAAGAAAAAAGGAAACCGAAGATGGAAACAATCTTTTTACTTAAACATATAAGTTCATATGTATATGATAAAAGGAGGAGATTGTGAACCTTCGAAAATACATATTCCCCCTCAGAATGTCCTAAACCTTACAAAGATATATAGGCCAAGCTCCAATTTCCTCTCAAAATTTTAATGTCCCGATGCTTCAGGCGTTGTTGATATGGCTCTTATATCAGAGCACCAAATTAGGTATACATGCATAAACTTGTATCTTAAACATGACTTTTCTCTGTTAAAAGCTGTTAAAGCTCTTTAACAGTGCATAATAAAAAAAAGGTTCTCCTATATGTAATATGTACATACTACTTGTGTTTATGTATAAAATCTGCTTTGAAGCTAAAACTAGCCTTTTTTTTAACGCCTAAAGATTTTGTATATTGTACCCAGCATGCATGATAACTAAAAATTCACCGGCATAAAAGGAAGATCTCGAATAATTATGTTCTAAAGTTCACATACGTTGGACCCAATTACCGACATTCTTGCTGCTTCTCTTCTACAAGTTCCAAACTAAATAAAAAATCTTTATAAGATGTACTTAGTTGAAGTAAGTATCTACAGGAGATAATTTTGTAAGAATGCTTATAACGAAGGAATGGCAGGAAAATCGGCTTTATTGAAGTAACACACATTTCGACTACGTTAACCGTATTACTTTCCCTTCCTTTTAAAAGATTTCCGAGGCAATGATAGAGGTAATTCCTGTTCGATCCTGTAAACTTTTCAACTCGAGGACTCAGAGGAAAGGAGGAAAAAGAGGCATGCTTCATATCATCCCTTGCGAAAACTCATTACAAATGAACACATAAAGTTGAGGAAAGGATACTCTAAAAGTATGCACAGCCTACACAGCTGCTCTCAAGATAAGACACACAGAGACCATTTCGCTTTGAAAAAGTCACAATATTATTAGACTAATCTCATTGTCAAATACTTGTGTCTCAATCCTGCCTGTAACTTATTATGAGCTACGAGGTTAGAGGCTGGTTAACGTTACTTAACTTTCACTTTTGCCTCACGACATGGCTCAAAAAGATGACTTTCTCCCTCAGTACTTTCCTTTCTAGCCTTTTCCTTTCTTTCCATACGTTCAAAAATCGAGTCATATACAAGTTAGGAGAAAATTACATAAAAACTACATATATGTCATCAGGATGTAGTATATTTTTGTATTATCACATTCAGACCCAGATAAGTTTTTGAACGGTCTAGTACAATATTTCGTATGGCAGATATTAGATAGTTTAAATAGCTATTCAGCATTGATATATGCATGACATGCAACATATTGAATGTTAGTTTAAGAACGTAAAATGCAAAGCAACAATATCGCGTTCAACTTCAATACATATGGCTGCTTAGATGTATTTTATTCCCAATCACGTAGAATTAGCCTTGAATTCCCTGCTTAGGCTGAATTACAAGAAACAAAGATGGCTACATATTTACGTATTTTTTATTTTATCCAAAAGATATGATCATTTAGGCCATATAACATGGATAATGGAAACGAGGTAGGTAATTAAGTAACACATATTCTTAAAGTTTTAAAGAAATATTTTATTTTTTTGGAGCATTGGTGTACGAAAAAGTGATAGTTACAATTTGTCCTTTTTACTGTTATACGTAAATTGGATGAACCGAGTTATAGCTTGTTCGCAGCAGTATTGAAATTTTGAAAGTAATTTGATCTAATGTAGAAACCGTGAGAGCTTTTATTAGCATTTTTGAAATTCTACGGTTAATGNTTTTATTAGCATTTTTGAAATTCTACGGTTAATGTAGCGCATATGAAAAAATATCATTCATGTGCCCATTTCTTTACAACAAGACGACAAAAATATCTAGGTTAACAAGAACAAAAAGCCAGATTTTCTCTTTATATGGATGATCGCTTATATGTGAGATATTTAATTTGAATGAAATGCGTTTTAAACTACAACAACCCTCCAGTTTATAAACGGTACTCAACTAGAGATTCATGATAATGATTCATTCGTACATCATGTGTAGGTGGGTAAGTATACATAAGTATGTATACAAGTAAACGTCTTGAAAAAAGTATTTTCCATTGTAAAGCATACTGACTCTTTTATATACATAATGTTCAAAAAACTAAGAGACAATGATTCATCATCTACTTCTGTCTGCTTGTTAAGTAGCTGTAGCAAATAGAAGATGAAAGAGAAATTCCGCTTTTCCATCTGCTGTCTAATAAGAAAAGAGTAAATGAAAGAAAAGGTTTCTCCTACTTTTTTCCTTTAAGCTTATCTTCATTTCAGAATAGGTTACTTTATGAACTAAATGAAAGAGTGAATGACTAGGATGACACCTTTACTTTCACTACTTCTGGACCAGAATTCATCACGCTATACGCATAACTCTTTTCCACAAGCAGTTAGTGCTTCTTTAACGCAAAGAGGAAATGGAACTTTTCAAAAAAGCTTTTAGCAATGTCAGTCTACTTTCTTTCGTAAGATAAGTTTTCCTTCAATTCGTTCATTGCCTTTTTTTCACTCCTAACTGTCCCTTACTATTTTGGAATCTCAAATGGCCCCGTGAAAGTTTTTTACATGCTAAAAAATTGCATACATAGAATTTCGTTTCGCATCTTATTGATTCGTTGGAACAAGTTTTACTCTTTGTACATATAGGGTTAGTGACGATGAAAGAGAGAAAAGGACGTGTTCAGTTTACAGTCTTGTATCTATTCAGAAGGCTTACGGCTACATGAAACATTTCATCACTCATACGAAACAAAATACGAAAACTATGTTACTAAAGACATTCAAACTTTCTCTCGTCAATAAAAGTCATATTTGCAGATTCCCTTTCAAAAGTTATTTTTGCCTTGTACCCTTTTGTTTCATCGTCTTTTACAAAGCTGGCTAGCGGGACAGGGCAAGGCATTGCGTTGGAATGGAAAATTTCATATGCCCAAAACTGCTTTTGAACTCACAAAATCTTATATTTTCTATCAAAATCTAGAAAATCCATTACTAAAATTGAATACTTGTTTTGCTATAAAAAACATTTCACGCTGTCAAATAATTTTACCTAAACTGTTAAGATACGTTTTCGCTTCTGGTCACTGATTTCATGAATTATACACTCTTTTCAGGAAAACGATAACTATGCTAACGCTAACGGCGTAGATCATCATTCATCTTGACAAGGAAACTGGTGTAAAGATTGTAACGATAAGCAGATTATTAGGGAATAGAAAACGAACCCAGTATAATAAAGTCTAGCCCCTAAAAATCCATCATCAGAGAACACAGATATCTAGTAACATAATCCAGCGTATTCCTACAATCCTTAAAAAGCAGGCATCTTTGACTACCGCCACAACCCAAACCAACGAAAGATGAACTTGACGCTAAAAAACTAGAGTATTGGAGAATGAAAGCATTAGATTTCTGATCTTTATGTTCTTAATCATCTTGCTTGCTGTGGTTGTGGCCCTGAGTTGTTTGGATAGATATTTACTACTTTGCTTGGAAAGAACAAAAACCAGCGATTCTTAGATGTACATATACAAACGTGTCTATGTTATGGTTCCAAGAGGATCCATGACCCTTTTTTATTTAATCTAAACAAACCCAAAGATGAAACCAGAAGCTACCTAGGTATTCTGGCACTGATAGTCTGAGTTCTAGCATTGCCGTTCCTCTTCTGTCACGAAAGAGTGTTCCTGAAAGACTGCATGCAAACCCTCCCTGTGCAAACACCGTTTTGAGTAGAATCTTCTCTATATTTACAGAACTGACGAAAAGGAAGAACAACCAAGAGTTTAGCTCACTTGATGAGCTTATCTTTGGTTGAAAGGAGGCAAACATTATTGTTATACGCATATTAACATTCAGCTTTAGGACACACAACTTTGCCTACGTGGGATAAAAACCAAAATATCTCTTGCGATTGCTTGTGGTGATGCGATACACAGAAACATGCCGCTTTGTGGGGTGATTATGAGTAGATCAGGTAAAGAGAATTGCATAGAAGGAGAGGTACATACTAGTTTGAAGAGATGAGCTGTAAACATGATACTTTCTCCGATTTTCACCTTACAAGCTTCATTTTCCAAACTATTTCCCACCCAGTCAAGCTAAGCTGGTGAGAAGTTGAGTAATACATTGTGGTACATGCATATTTAATACATACAACGCTCATCGTTCTCAAGGTCCGTGTATGTATAAGTTGATCATGATCACTGCTAATGCCACTGTTGTCTGGCTGTACTAAAGCCGGCGTATCAGTGTATAAGTTTTGTGTGCTCTAGGCAAGCTACATGATTTGGAAGGAAAGAAAGTAAAACATTTCATACCAGAGTTGCTAGAATTCTTCCTTACAACTGAATAATAATAATATGTTCTCAAGCCTAAATACTTAATCTTTGCAAACCATTCCATACATCATACAAGAAGCGTTTACCAGTTCCGCTTTCAGATCAAAGTAAACAAGAACATGCGAACATGACACTGAAGTAAACAAATATTATTAATCATACAGCCTTACCCTTAAAGAAAGCACTACGTACTTCCTCCTCATCTTGAAATACAAGTACATGTGTGTAACGTAAAACTAACTCCGACAACTGAAGAAGTTAAACTAAGCAAAGAAGTGTGAGAGCATGAACGTTGGATGATTCAATCTTGCAGAAAAGTTTTAGTCTGAAAGTATGTTGTGTGTGCACAGTAGCCTTACTTAACAAGTGTACTGACAAATGAATAATGAATGTGCGGAACAACGCCATTCTAGACACGCCAAAGCAGATCACATAAGGCTTGTGGTAAACTTTTTATGTGAAGTAAAAATCGGTTAACTGGCACGTATATATCAAAGAGAAGGGATGTTTGCAGATTAGTGTTTGGGGACAGGTACAGTTAAACCCGGTTTCATACATGCAACGTAATTTTAGATGAGATGTCCTGGAACCCAAACCCACATCAACTCATTATAGAATTTTCGTACTTCAGTACTTATGTACATGTGCAAAATATGTCGTAGTTGGAAAATATATGTGACTTGTGAGCATAGATTTAGTATTTTTACTTATTTTCTCGCAGATAACTCGTAGGTTCTGTACAAACGGTTTAGATGAAGTTGTATAAATTTTTTTATATTTTATAGGTATGGATTTCCAGAATGTCCTCAGAATTTGCCATCCATATGCATGCCTGGTTCCTCGGATAGCGTCATTGAAACGAATATATGTATCTGTACAACACATGCACAGTTGATAATCTGTGGAGATAGCTTAGAAGGAAGCACGTATTGGAAAACAAACTAAGGCATGATATCGGGAAAAACTGACATGAGCTGCATGCAAGACACAGCTGGCAGTACTTTCCACCGTCTACCGGAAAGGATCCAATTTGTCAGATTAGAATTTCTTCCGCTTGATTACAAGCAACAAAACTAGAGGTTATCCGTTCCAAATACATGGCATTTATCAAACGTTTATATTATGTGAGAAAGTTTATACGTACTTTTTATGTATTAACGCAACACGGTTATTGTTAAGTTATGGCTTTATATAAGTTATAATGCATATTTCTAAATTTTCAGTCCAGCAGATCTTGAATAGCCATTGAAATGCTTTTTTGTATTTGAGCGAAGTAATCAGGCATAAAGGCAGGGGCGTCCAGCATCATGATCATTTAAATATGAAGGAAAAACTGACATGTGCTGCATGCAAGACACAGCTGGCAGTACTTTCCACCGTCTACCGGAAAGGATCCAATTTGTCAGATTAGAATTTCTTCCGCTTGATTACAAGCAACAAAACTTGACTCTGGTTATCCGTTCCAAATACATGGCATTTATCAAACGTTTATATTATGTGAGAAAGTTTATACGTACTTTTTAAGCATTAACGCAACACAGTTATTGTTAAGTTATGGCTTTATATAAGTTATAATGCATATTTCTAAATTTTCAGTTCAGCAGATCTTGAATAGCCATTGAAATGCTTTTTTGTATTTGAGCGAAGTAATCAGGCATAAAGGCAGGGGCGTCCAGCATCATGATCATTTAAATATGAGAGGATGAATGCTTCTACAAAACTAGTAGAATGTTGAATACGGAACGCTGAAGTAGAGAAAATTTAATGCCAGAAATCTTGTACACTTTACGCTCAACCTCAAGTACGCTTCAAAAACACTTATAGATGTATCCTTGCTTTGCAACTACCGGATAACGTGTGCGAATCATATCCTTACCCTGTCCGGATCTTGAGCACTGTTGCCAGAACCATACGATGTTTCGGAAGCTCTATCGTTGATGTCAAAGCATTCATCAGCGGATCCTATTTCCTCCATGTCTCTGTTAACGAAGATAGAATGACAAAGGTTATAAAAGGTGAAAATGTCCGTAATGGAATATACTGGCAGTGGAAAGTAGCAGTAGCAGTCTTTCCCAGCATTCAATTTCAATTACCTGCTAGATCTATGGCTACCGGACTCTGATTTGGATGGACTTCGTGGAGCATTAAGGCGTAGAGCATTATTGAAATAAGTTTCTTGAATAACTTCTCTTAGTTTCTTTACCCACAGTCTTTTTACATCAGGTGTAGCAGCCTACAAAATATAAAGTAGAGGGTTTTATAAATATACGTAAATCTTTGGCACTATATTGTATTTACACACTTTTTCCTAACGTATCTACATGAAATAAAAAAGCACTGGAGAGTAGAATTTCTGTTTCACAATACCTTAATCACGATTCTATAGTCTGACACTGGAGATCTGCCCGTCCACACCGCAAATTTACACTCATCACCTTCAATGCACTCTGTAACTCCTAAATCTGACGTCTGAAAAGTCAGTAAAATTTACTAGTTAGCTTACAAAATAGCTTACAAAATCATTTATCTTGATTTAAGACATGTATAGGCTCAGCAAAAGTAAAATCAATTAGTAACATATACATACAACTTTAACTATAGTGCAGATAATTTTTTCCACACAGCATCTGTACTGTATAAAACTATACCTTGATTTCACCCTGTCCTTCATCACAGTAAGACTGTAAATCTTTAAGTAGAAGCTGATACTTGGTAATTCGTTGGACGGGTTTGATGAGATAAGCTGCGATAGGGTGATCAAGACTATTAGCACTCTGAACACGATCAAAGAAAGTCCCCGCATGCTGGAACACCATTGTGTTTGACTCTTCTTTGTTTTTACAGTATTGCACGTACATATCAAACTTGTGTGCCTGGAACAAAAGACACAGTAAATTATCTACATCACCTGAAGATCTGGATTTTCGTAACCCTACACCCGGGGTAAATACATTTAACATGACTTACCCATGTAACAAAACAATGGCCTACATCTTCCGGAATAGTCTCGTACTTTTCCAACTCTTTGACAAAGACCTCTTTGTGAAACTCATGAATTTCTTCAATATTGCCAAAAATGACTCGCTCTTTTCCTCTGATTGCCGGTGGGACATTTGGATTGTGCTGCATTTCTCTTAAATAATACTGGATGCACACATGAAGATCCTTTACATACGAACGCTCAGTTTGCAAAAGTTCACTCATAATCAGTCTAAGGGAAAAAAATCATTTAATACATTACATAAAAGCTGTTCAAAGTTCCCACCGTAAATAACGGTAATTAAAACGTACTCTCTACGGCGTTTCCTCTTGCATTGCTCTTCGCTGAGATCTTTTAAAACTTTGCCATCCTCAGAACTAACTTTCGATTCAAGACTTGAGTCTGAATTTCTATCTATTGACAATTCAGTCCGAATGTCTCCATCCTTGATACCTAACGCACCTTCCAGTTGAGATCTGCAAAAAATTTCATACCCCGTTAGTGAACTTAGCTTCACAATGTAACCCAATACAAATTTCCCGAACACGCAATAACATACCTATATTTGTCCATTCTACTACTAAAATCCTTATATCGATTGTCAACAGCTGCAACCCACTGTTTAATATCACTAGCATGCACATGACCCTTTTCCACAAGACTGTCAGCCAACTGAATCAACAGTTTAACACGCTCTCTTGTTTCCTACACACGAACATCAACACAAGATTAGATTTCAATCAAAGTAAGTTGACATGATATTGCAACAAAATCTCACAAATCAAATTCATTACATGTATTAAATGTAGCAACCATGGTTTGTTTGGATAAGAACCTTACCTTAGCCGTTGCTTTAAACTCATTATGTTCCAAAAGAAGAGCTTCCGTTTCTTCTCGATTCCGCCCCACGTCAGTATGAGTAGAGAGATAAAAATCGCCCGTGTCATGGATCCAGTCCAAAGCTTGTTTTGCAGAACTATTAACAAAAATACGATTTCAGTAATGCATTTAAACTTATAAGAATACATACTTTTTAATATAAAGGACTGTCTTACCATTCAAACATGACATATTGCATACACTGGTCTAAATGCTTCTTTTTCGTTGTCCAGAACTGCATTACTTTGTTCTCCTGTGCTAACAGCCTGTCAAGTATAGCTGAAATATACAACCACAAATATAATATTATTTGCAACAAATCCCATCGAAGCTTTAATTTGTACAAACACTGCTGCTCCAATCCTTAACAACAACGCCAATCCGTAATACTCATACACACCTTTCACTTTCGCCTCCGGAGACGCCAGCCCCCCAGCTTCAAACTGATACGGATACGCCACCCTATGACATATTTTCAAAAAGTTGCGAGCTGTATGCCTCGCATGAGTACAAGCTTTAAGAAAAGCCTCTTTCTGCTCCTGATGCTTCGTAATTAGGGTAGTCAATAAGGTTCTCTTATCCTGCAATCCTGGTCCCAACGTAGGGCTCGTTGGACCCACAGCATTCTTATTATTCAAGTCAACCAGACAGTAGTCCTCTTCTCTTTTGTAATCCTTCTCTAAGCTATCCAATACCGAACAAACCTGCAAATTACAAAAAAAGCCAACAATAAGTAATTCTATTCAATTACATAAACGCAACATGAACGCCAACTTAACACAGATTCCTTTCCACCACTTCAATAATTATTATGCGTTACAAACTAAACACACGCTCGACGATAGAATTTTTTTACACTTGTATTACTACACATGTTAACTAATTGCTAGACCGGTATAACATCGTTTTTATACATTAGAACACCAAACAAATATCTCGCCACGACTATCTCCTTCAAATTTGTAAAAATACTTCACGATTCAGCCTAAATTTCACGCATGACGAACCCCACATGCTTTCATACAACTTTTTTTTCATAATTATGAAATAACCACACGTAGACAGCCAGAAGCGTTAATCGCCAATTAAAATCGCCATTAAACGGTCGCTCACCTGTTCTGCAGTTTTGTAAAAATTTAAAGCGTTGTTGAAAAGCTTATGTCTTTCATCAGCTGCTGCGACCAGCTGATGCCAGCGTGTGGAAACGTCATCTGAAATCTTTTTAATGCCAGGTCCATCAAAGTGACTACCACCAATTAACGCTTCCGCCTTGAGATTTACTTGAACTGCAAAGTTGTGGGTTTTCTAAACAAATCAATGAAATTAATTAATTTTACATGTAAATTTTTACTAATACAACTATTAACATTGATAAGCTCTTCCTTGATAAGATAAACCCTGCGACTTACTTCTAGGGCTACTTGGAATTTCTCGTGCTCCTTTTTCATTTGCTCTGCCTCGGATAGGGAGCTTGGGATGGTGAAGCTTGCTGCGAGCATTGTTTCACCGTTCCGGATCCAACTTATAACCTACAAAATAACATGAAATGAACGATTTACATAAGAATTGTATGTAATCGATAACTGCTTATCACATCAATGCAAAGTCAATAAGCATTACCCTACTTTAAATTCACATGTAAAAATATTGCATACGATACACCCACGGAACGGAACTAAAACTAAAAGCACTTTTCATGCACTTTGTTTGTTACACCTACGCAAGCGTCCTTTGGGTGCATTTACAAACACCGAGTTTAAGTCAAATTATATGGGGCAACGCTGGACAGGATTTAAAAACGTTCCTGGAATAAAAATTCTGTTGGTTGAGCGTTACTTTACAATGAATTTCACAATGTATAACTATTTAAACAATAAACTAGTTTACTCCTACTTAATTATAGTCGGATAAGGTTACTTTGATACATCTGTTACCTATAAGGTTCGTCTGGAATTTAAACATGAACTGACAATAACTTGATGCTCACGTTAGATAATGGCAATCACAAAAATCCAAATCTTCATCGATCTGACACAAATCTTCCTAATAAAAGTCGATATTTTGTGTTATATTGTTTTGTTAGAATACACTGGTGTTTTTTCATATCCTTTGAGATAGCTTAAGAAGCCACCACTGAAAGCCCTGCCTGTGATAATGCTATAAAATAAAGAATATATTTCTACATACGACAAAGCTGATATTTGTAGCATGTATTTCATATTATGAAGTCTGCACATTGCCAAAATTGAAAATATTCTGAAGGTATCAGCACACCATCATAATTTGCAGATGTATTATTGTAACACTTCGAAATTGCCAAAAAAATGCAACCAAGGAAAGGATTATGATTATGATATAGTCATCATAATATTATCTTAAATGTACAAGACAAGATGGTCCAACCACTATCATTATAATACCCTCCTCAACGAACACAACCAACCCATAAGCCTATAAAAATGAGATAAGGACTTAGTAATAACGAACTCTGATGGTGATGGCTTAAGACTTAGGATCACTGCATAATGTAAAACATACACTGCATAAAAACACACATAAACCGAGAAGATACGCTTTGATTCACTCAACTTGCTCTACACACTGCATTACTAAAGCTTACTCTCTCCTTCACTTGACCAAGATCAAACAAAAAATATATATCACAGGTCTAATAACACGCTACTACTCACATAATGACCAAGTATATAAAGTACATAATAATGTGTGTGTTCTAATGATTTTTTTCTCGGATAATGAGCATTTTTGCAATGATTTTCATGCACTAATCCTATGCTTCATGCAATATGTATGCCGATTCTCTGCTGGTCTGGATGGAATTCCAGTAGTTGATATACTAACCCTTTTTTATAGAGTCTGATGAGCAAACTAATGAACTTTTCTCCCACACACAGAGTGAGAGAACAAAAACCGCAAAATAACAGGAGCAATATTGCACTAAATGGGATTCACTAGTTTGTTTAAAAACTTTGTTGAAGCTCTGCTTCATGATAGAATGGAGCGATGATAATGCATAGCCACTAGCAAAAGTTTCTAACCAGCTACTATTGTGCATATATGCAAACGGATGAGTATCCAAGTCACTTTTTTGCTAGTTACGCTGAAGATGACGATCATTTCTCACACAGAGGTATTCATACTTGATTAAACTCACCTAAATGAACTTTGCGCTAAGCGTTGATTTTAAATCACTACCACACATTTTTTACAAAAATATATAATATCGGTCATCTGCCAGAAAAAACTTTCCCTTTAAAGTCTTTGTTATACAACACAGTTGCAGACTGAAGGGAGCAAGCCATCCATGGCATCAATGCCATGTTAAAAAATCATCAAGCTAAAACATGCTCCCTTACAATTTGTAACCCTTTTCCTACTTAAAAAACTTTTAATAGGAATGCAGAAGTGAGTACAAATCACGTAATAATATGAATGCAGAAATGAAGAGATTAAAGTATATAATGTATAATGCCAACTGTTTTATCATTCAGGGTGCATTTTTGCATCAGTTCAGTAGATCAGAAAGTAAAAACTTTATCGTGGTAAGGATTATGAAATAAACAATTTGAAGATATTTTAGGCATGTAACAAGGTAAATTACTATAACTCACAATAACTTCATTTTACAAGATTTATAATTTAATCTTATATATGCACATTGCACGTATAGCAATAAAGCACTCATGAAGATTTGACGATCCTCTCAGCTAGTGCATGGGATTTAAGCGATAAAACCTCAGCACCAATTCACCCTCTCTGTATTTATCTTAAGCATTAAGGCAGCATTTGCGGTTTGGTATTAACCAAGGATGCGCAAAGTGCAATTGAGATTGAGAGTTAGTTTGTAGAAGAAACTATGAGTAAATTACATAGATATTCATATTCCATTATGTACGTGTTTTGTGATAGGGATAAATAAGGTAAAAACTTGTGTCTTTGCTCCATGCAAATCAGACACGGTGATACGATGGGCGCAGGTTCAGAAGAGACAGACAGAGTAAAGGTGACATGCATTCAGATTGAAAATGAGCTTGTAACAACTGTGGGAAACGGAAGAGTAAGAAAACCACTCAGGTTAGAAAATCTTAGTTGTTTATGCATACACAAAATTATACACTTGAATGGATGGAAATTATGAAAGCAAAGAGTAATCGTAAACACCCACACATAAAGATAATTTTATATATATCAAATACAACAGAACTGCAGTAAACTTAGCTTATTATAAAGAATAACAAGCTTGTTAGACTAAAATCATCAAGTAATAAATATTTTTCTTGTTTTCTGAATAATTACAAAATAAAAATTATTACTTCTTGATTTTTAAATGTGCGTAAAAATAAATTATGATTTATGAAATGGACAGCGGAAGTTCCGTGGGTTGCATTTTGTTACATCTAAAAAGCTTTTTAATTACAACAAAAGCAATGATAGTAGTAGTAGTAATGACAGTTTCCTTATAACTTCTTACCTGACTAGCTTCGTTCTGTAGTTGGAGGAGCTGAATGATCTGTTGCAGTCGAACTCGTTTCAACTCTGCCACCTCCCCACAGTCCAGCTCCTTTTCGTTGACGTATTCAATAAGAACTTGTACTCTGGTCTGGGCACTAATTTGACTACTGGCCATTACACTGATTCCAGACCTTTCAAACATCTGAAGCAACAAAATAGAAACAAACTGAGGTTAACATGGGATACATGAAATGTTCTACCGACCCACATGCTATTTTTGTTTGTTTCACAGTTGTACGTGAACAAAAACCTAAAAGAGGTTTTTATATATTGCTGCTGGGTAATAACATTTTATGGTAATAGTAAACGTACGGAGAGTACAAAACGTGAAACACAAACAAACTTGGTTTAACAACAAAAGGAAGTCTTAAAATGAAATCTCAAGAACTATGTTACTTTATCTTACAAATGTGTGAGCTACTAGGTATGGAAGATTACACAAACCAGAGTTTCGACTTGTTTAAAGAATAGCACAGAAGGTAATTTCAAAATTACAATATACAGCAATATTGAGCATATCAATATAAATTATGGATAAGATCCTACCTGATACAACTCTTGACCCCGTTGTAACACTTGGTACACAGAGTTTTGAACTCTAGAAACGCTATCATTATGGACGCGAAGAACTTGCTCGTAGTGGGCAAGACTTTCTGTGATTTCCCTGCCGGGATCCTCCATTTGCAGTTTTTCAACCCAATGATCCAACTGTTGTGCAATCTGAAAAGTAAGTTTTTATTTTATTTTATTTATAGACTGATGAATTACTTGAATTGTGTGTATAAAATATGTAACCAATTTTAACAATACCTCTAAAGCATCACGCTCAAATAGACGGAGCTGAAGACAGAGATCTAGTTTTAGTTTTCTTGATTCCCACAGTTCCTCAAGCTCATTACGCTGACGCTCTAAAGTTCTAAGCGCAGCTTCCAAGGCTTCAAATGATCCTGTATTGTCAGTTTCCATTGTCAGGCCGCTAGAACTACAAGATTATCCCAAAAAAACTACATTTAAGATAATGTTTTAGAAACAGATAAATGTAATATGTTCATATATCTATTTACCTTAGCTCTTCTAACAATCGTTGTCCTTCTGTGACAGTCCCAATCAAAAGTTGGAGAACTGTTTCTCGATGCTGTTCCAACTGCTCAATATTCCTCTGGGTTGCTTCAACGCTTTCAGGGGCTTCATCCACACTTGACTCGCTTCGAAACTTTTCCACCCATCCTTCAATCTGCAAATAAAAATTAATACAACAAAGTTAAAACTAATAACACGGCACTTCATTCATAGATCTACACCGGTCGTGTCGCGGATCATTGAAAATATAGAAGTCAAAAACCTCCAATCATTTCTAACATAGCTTTGCTTGCTGTGAGAAAAAATTCTTCTACTTCCTGTGCACGCTATATTGCTACCCTTTAGATTCTTGTGAAGATATTCATTCCGGTTTCTTAAGTTAGTATGCTTTACCTCTTTTAAAAAGCTTCCGGTATTAACATACATGCAACATAAGCAAATTATACCTGTAAAATTATGGATACGGCTAACATTAATTGCATATTTACACGAGAAAAATCAACAATCCGTCCCATAGTAAAAACTTATTTTTGGATCTGACCTTTCCTGTGTCTTAAGTTAAATGCCACATTTTGCATAGTAGTACAGAATATCATCACTTAAACTAAGAGCACGTCCCATACCTGCATAAAATATTTATGCAAACGACAAACGCTTCACCTTACATTTAAGCATACTCAAGCAAAATATCTGCACTCTTTTCTACTCCATGACATTTCAGAAATGTCAGGTATTGTGAGCTTGATGAACATCCCTAACCCAGATGTGATTGCTTTTAATGATACTCTCATTACCTTCAGTGCTATATATGGAGTGCTACGTTATGAAAATCTGGGTCACATTGATATACTAAGGTGTCACTATCATCACAGAATACACCAAATTACTCTTTACATGCATCTGATTGTTCGCCTTGTAAATTATAAGGTGATTGTTAACTTCGGCTATCCGAAAGAATGCAATGTGGGTGAAACCTAGAGTTCAATCGTTACAATTGCCAACTAGCTATGTAAATGTTATGCTTATGATCGTTAGACCAATCCTAAATTTCGGCAATATAATCGAATATCTGAATAAAATCGAAAATTGCAGCCGATTATGATGCCATCCGGCAAACCTTTGCGAAGGTGGCATACAAAACAACTGAAATAAGTCCGTTCAAGATTTAATTCTCATTTAAATTTGTTTCGTGTATTAGCTATACGCAATACGCACATCAATGCAAACAGCATGAAAGCAGTTTCTTTCCAAACCCAACATGACATATCTTACAAAACCCCTATCCGTTTGTTTAGAATGTGCTACATCTGAACAAAACAAAAAAAAACCAAGATAATATCATATTTCATTAGCTGTTTTGTATTTGTGAAGATGCTAATAACCTAATCATACAAAGCACAATATATACACGAACACGCCTATAAATTTCAAGACAAATACAAAAAAGAAACAATAAAAAAAACAAGCTAGCTACTCCTCACAAGACACATTTCAAGCTGATAAACGGTATCTCATCATGAGCCTAAATCGTTCCTCCCATTGGGAATTTTTTTGCATGCATTTTCTTCCATCCCTATAGCTCACTCAGTCATTCTGCTAACGAGAGGATGAAAATGCCTAAAAGACAAAATGCTATATGCAACGACAGCGTCAGTTAAACTCGAGTTTCTGAGTCTTCAATCTAAGCAGCAAAAATGCAAGTTAAACGCTTCTTTTTAAGAATTTAAGCTCGTCTCTTTTTCATTTGATGACATCCATATAAAGAAACTCAAAAGGCGAAATCTTCATTTTCTCAAATAACTGTTTTGTATGCCAAAATATATCCAACATGGAGAAGTGTGTATTGCAGTGTTTACACCCATGCGCTCATATTAAGTGCGTAATACGTTCAGTTGTCACTGCTTTTAAAAACGGTAATTGTACAAAGTTCTTTCTTTACTTCCTTTTTGTCTCTCAACTCGAATTTCCAACGTGTTCAAATTTTGCCCTGCCACAATCAAAATTCATAAGCCACTTTATAATACGCATGTACTACACACGACCATAAGTCCAAATACCCCACATTATAGGTATGTTTGTTTGTTTATTGTAAGTCTGTATAAACTTGAGTTGAAATGATCATTTAGACTGTGGGTGACTGACTGATCACTGTGAATTGTTTTTCTGACATGAAGGCAACACGCGAAGTTTCAAAAGAGCCTTTCAGTACAAAAACACCCACCACCTGTCTTACACACCTCTTCAACATGTCAATGCGGCATTACGCATACTAATCAGAACAGCATTATTATAGCTCTCCCTGCTTCTCTAATAGTTTCCAGAAGATGAGTGAGAATACCTACGTCTTTACATGAGAGTGAAAACAAATGAAAACATGTATAGATAATCACCATAATTAGCCTGCAGAAATTTTGTAAATGACAAAGCCACCCAATATCAACTGCAGCGTTTGTCCATTAGAATGGAAACTGTAGATGATGCAGATAAATATTCACAAGGGCACAACGGTGCAAATAAGGGAAATTGGCTGAACCTGCCAGTATCATTCTTCCTAATCACATCACGAAAATCAGTGTTATACGCCACACACTCTACCATATTCGCAATCGCCCGTTGTTGTCACACATAAAATGTATGTATTTATTCATGAAGCTTTTTCGTAAAATTAATTATCCACTTAGTCAACCCACACACACATCATGGAACAAACCATGCTAGAAATATGGAAAGGTCTATTATCATATTAAAAATTCCATTTAAACAAACGATAGTTCCCCAAGAAAACTGAAATGATGATAAATTTAAAGTACGGAATCAGTATGAATATTGGAATATCAATTTAAAGCATGAATATTGTTTTAAAAGTTTTAACGCACACTTGATCTGACTTTTTACCACCTCGTGTGACCAATTGGAAAATCACCTTATAAGTAGTATGAAAATTAGGCTTTATGTCATTCAATTTTAAACGTTATTGCACTAAAAGCGACATAATACTAAACTCATCATGAGTAATCGCATCACAACACCGACCTAATCTCTGACAAATGATACTCAAAAACCTGTTCCGTTCTTTTTGACTTCCTTCTTATAGTTTCTACAGTTTTGATTAGGACATGTGTACATGAAATCTCACACCTCATATACGAACATGAGAATGAATGTACGTCATGCCTAGATAATGTTCACACCAGAAACAAAACTAAACTTCATGTTGTACTCTTGAGGTGCATTGAAACTTTAACGGATATAGTTACATGAAAATAATATTTAGATGCACAAAAATTGAAAAGATTTCAAAGGATTCTGACATAAATTGTTCGATACAAGTTAAAATCTAACCCATGTCTTTTAGGTGTCCAGAATTATACCCGAAAATTTGTGCTAACCTCTATATTATACTTACTATATAGGATATCGATTCGGAAAAGAAAGAATTTAGAATACTTCCGGAATACCCAATTAACATGGACGTTATCATGAAATACTTTCATTGTTAATTCTTCAATTTAATAGATTTATCTGGCTTCTTTTAACTATAGACAAGACCTTTTAGGGGCAACACGAGCCATATGCCGTTCAGTTAAGAGAAAACAAGTATGCGAAACATGTACTTTCTGTGAATGCAAATAAAACATTAGAGCTTCACACGATTGACTCTTTAGATAATCACAATGATATCAATCACGCAAAGTATTTGCGTATAAAGCAGATACAAACTATGTAGCTTCCAAACCCTATTCGAAATTTCTTGATAAAAAAAACAATCACCTGTTACAATCACAGAGCTCATGTCCAACAACTCCAATATACAGTACACTGATTATGTATTTTAGATACTATGTACATGGAAATCTGCTGAATAATTTTTAATCCAGCTATGTAACACAGTCTTGTTTTCCTGAACTACAGCCAAATATTTCGGAATTAAAACCAGTTGTCGACGATGGGAACACTTGATTGTGTTTATATTTGTAAGATTTTCTACTTGGAATGAATGAATGAGCAGCTAAATCTACTGCGTCACATGCATGGAATGAACAGTCACTGGAAGAATGTTATCTAAATTCAGATGGAAGACTAACGTGCAGACTCACATTCAAAATGACAATAACAACATAGTATTATTTTTACCTTCAGCAGTGCAAAGAGCTGAGAAGCTGGAATCGGAATATGTTGAGAACCCATGAAAATCCAAAAAATATAGTCTAGTTTGACTTCCTATTTCCTTGCTTGTCCTCACAAACAAGTGTGGCAATGAAAGAGAGCAGCTTCTAGTTATCTGTTCCCATTATTGACTGAATTGAGTAGAGTTTGGGAGCATTATTGTACACACAAAATTGTTCCTTTCTTAAATGTAACGAAATGCATACACGAACGATGCAAGCCTCATTACCGATGATGGCGACAACTTTTCTCAGGGAGAGTGGGAGAGAGAGAACTGGAAGAGCTCACAAGTCAGTTTAGACTGCCCCAGGAAATGCAAGAGCCGGGAAAGCCATTAGTGTCTTCATCGCGAGGAGTCACAGCTCATTGTATGATATTTGAGTCATGTCACATTACATTACGCCGTAGTAAAATACATTAAACAAGCTCCAGCAAGGAAACTGACTGACTTGAGCTGAAATGGATGGATGATGGAGTAATCTCTCTTCTCTCGCTTTCCATTTCTACATTGTACCTTATCCCTTAATAGATAGGATGGGTATACATATTTTGGGGAAATTCATTTTGGGTTCAAAACAACAACCAGATTTTAGGCCACATTCACTCTCTCATATTACTTCGATCGGTTATGCATAATAGGACTGATATTGGGCACGTATTTTGGCTTGTGCGTTCGACAGATTCGACCACCAACGCCACCGTTGTATAAACGACCATCGTTCTTCAACTTTAATGACTTTCTACGAAAGGTTACATGTTACAAATGGCTCAAACTATGTGATGATTCATTTTAGTGTAGACATTTTGTGGCATATTTCGTTTATCATAAAGCAAACTAATTTTAGCAGTCTTTCATAATTAAATTATGGGACATGACATGTTTAAAATGTTTCATGATAGCTATGCAATGTGGACATGAAAGTTACATTTACATTTCTTCTTCTATTTTTGGTCCACGTTAAGCATAACACCTTTAAATGTCTTCAAGTTTTAAATCGTTAAAAAGCCGAAGAGAAATAGGAATATAAACATTCTGAAGAAATGTTAGTCTTGTGTATGCTCATCATACAATGAGTGTGCTGATTATTTCTCCGGGTCTTT
>JAHZNG010003586.1:0-14770 GCA_027744375.1 Orchesellides sinensis
AAATGATGCTGCATAAGCTTCACAATAAATCTTGTTTTTACTCAGGGGCCTTTTAGCATTGAGAAAAGAGACGAAAATAAATTAATCTTTCACTCTGTGTTACTTTCTGTGTTTGATAAAATCTCTTACATTAGCCGCTTTGTGCTTTGTTTTCTTACGTTTCCTACTTCAAGACAGCTTGTTGACCTTCTCCCACACTTTGGCTGTTTATCAACAAAAATTCTTTGAGAAGCACCTTTACATCAGTTAAAGTGCATTATTGAAGAATATTAAAGTTAACGAAGTTTTAAGCAATGAGTAGGTGTTTTTGATCTTAAATTCATAGAGTTAACATAAAAATGCACTGAGTACCAGTATCAACATTTAGGCACATACAACAAAAAGTTTAGCCCAGCATGCAAGCTGTAAAGAGGTTTTGTTTTGTGAATTGGGATTGTTTTGCAATAAACTTACAGTTCCGGCACGGGCTCCACCATTAACTTTTAAACTTTATGATGAAAATTTGCTGCCTTTACTAAACATAACTTTCCCTTACATTAATTCTCTAAGAAATGGTTTATGAGTTTCCACTTAAAATCGTGTTATGTTCCTCCAGAGAGAAAAAGTTGGTGCTGCACAATGCAAGTTAGTAGCGCGCACTGAAAGTGTATCATCAGGGACGTATTCATACTTCAATCAATAGGTACATAACATTTCATCGCACATTCTGTACATTAGACGATGCGTTTGAGCGTAATTCAATTTTTGAATCCAAAAAACACTTTCATATTATGCGTTTCTCGTATCACTGCACTGGTCTTTTCAAAATGAAATTTTTGAGGAAGTAGGATAAAGTGAAGTTTCTTTCAAGGAAAATTATATTCATGCCCTTTTTATGATAACTCTGCTATGTGCACTATAAACTTTAGTTTGTTACAAGAATAAAACAATGCATTTTGTTTGGGCCATCCAGGTATGCTAAATGGTAATTCAAACAATAAAGTGCAATATTTTAAACATGCATTGCATTAATGTTTCAAAGTTCACGTAAGTATTTATGCGATAGTTACCAAAGTAAACCATCAGAGACATGAAAAATTAGGGAAATTGGTGTTTGGCTGCGGAAATAGTACAGTATACGCTATTATGAGTTAAATTAAGACAATTCAACGAAATGTTTCAATTTTCAATGATTTATAGAAATGGAAAGTTTAAGTTTTAGTGGGCAAATTACTCCATGCGGCCAAAACTTGGAAGTAATGGGATTACTACAACTTTGCAAATTTCTTCAAATAATATATCGCTAAAATGTCTTTAAATATCATTAAAACTAATGAAATAATCAACAATGATAATCTATTCTGGAGAAATACATGTATTTGAGTAATTAATCTGAACTGGTTGAAACTTTGGAAGACATATTACATAAATATAATTAAATAGACCATATTATCTCACGAAAAACTTGTTAAAGACATCTTCTAGATAACTAGCTATACATATATCTACATAGGTAATAGGTATACCTTCCCGAGACATAACGAAGCATATTGGTTTCCTCTTTTGTACAGTATGCTTCATCTTTTATTCGACGTGTTAAAAGAAAAGAAAGAAGACTATACAAATGAATGAAATATAATAAATAATTAATATACTTCTAGCAACCAAACTGGACTTAAGACTAATAAAGATTACACAAGGCAGAGCTTCTGCTGTATGTCTGGATGTATGTAAGGCATTTTTTTGGAACCTATACGCTTGGCTAAACTTATTTCCTAGGTAGTCTGCACCAGCAAACTTCTCATTAATTTTAATAAGAGTAGATTTTTGCCATGTTGTAAAAAAACGATAAGAAATATACAATGTGCTTTGCATTTCAACACTAAACAGGAGACTGAAGAAAATGTGAGAATGTGTATACGTAAGTGACAAGCCGGAGCGCGGCAAGATGCGTTTAATTCAGTGATGAGAGTTAGATTACGAAATCAAGTTTTTCTGTGTGCATCCAAGTGTGTACTGTTCTGAAATTTGATACGGTAGGGCGTTTTATAAAAATATCAGATTTGTAAAATCGTTTTGAGGTATTTTAGCCAAACTATTTAGGCATGTTAGAAGAATTCCTTAAGAGGAGGCGAAAAGACTTACTTGCTAAAGTACCTTCACAAAACACAACATGGTACGTAAGTGAGGTGTCTCAAACAACAGTAAAAAAATTTATTGTTTGTATTAAATTTTGGTCATGTTTTGGTCATTTTTGCCACTTCACTACGAGCAATATGCCTAGCGTCACTGATGGAAATTGGATTTTGAATCGTAAATCTACGTCAACTAGCAAGCTTCTGATTCCTCCTAACTAGGCATGTTGATTGAATTTTTCATAAGAAAGGAATATATATATAGGCAAGTTGCATGTTACTTAGACTAGGATTTGTTCAAAGCAGCAAGTCCCGTCCTTAGCTCGTAGGCTGTGGGACAATTTATAAAAATATGGAACAGCATGGTTTACAGTATGAACTTGGCTTGACAAAAGTTTTTTGTGCTTGACTAGATCAGCGTAACGTTTGAAAGCGTGTGTGTATTTAATCTGCAAAAATATTCGTGGAATCTATTCAATAAATAACACGATTACTTAGACATTTAGCACCAACTACTGTCAGCTCAGAAATTTACGGATATCTATGAGTATCTTAGGCTGAAAAAGATAAACTGAAAATCCAGTAATAATTTTCAACAAATAGGGAAGCATAAGGTAGACACTACTGATCTTTACCACGCCGCTACTATGAAGGAGTGCAAGATTTTCAGAAAATTTATCAACCTCCCTCCTACGTATATAAATACTTATAATGCACTTATATAAGACTAACTTAAGACGGAGAGAGCATAGGAGATGTAACAAAGTCGGGAAAAGTGTCTTGTGGAAAGATATTGTTTGCACAAGAGAGGTTGGGTTTCCTCTATCTTTTGACGAGATCTACAGCAGCGTTACCAAAGTTGATTACTGTCAAGTAAATAAAATAAATAAAGTTGACAAAAACGAAGTCGGGCTGAAAAAAGCAGATAGGTCACTGTCACACAGTTACTGGCGTCATGTTGTACAAAACGTTGTTGTGAGTTTGGAAAATTGAAAATTGACAAAACTACTATAAATACTAATATGCATCTTTGAGTTGGATGTAGTGCATCATGAAAACGAGTTCTGATTAAAAACAGATGGGCTCTTTTACTGACATGTGGACTAGTTCTAGAAATAACACATTGTTTTAGAATTCCTCATGGTAGCTTTTGCAACTGCCAGACTATATTAATATGGATGGTTTGGTGGGGTAAATATAGAGTTGTGATTTTAGGGAAGCTGTACTACTACAATTGCTAGAACATTCAACGACATGCATTCAGTAATGGGAAAAGTTGATTTCTTTCGTCGGAGTCGTATCATATATTACAATTGTTGGTTACTTACTTATGACTTACATAAAATACGACTTTACTTCACATTTGTCGTAGTTTTCTGTCTACTCTTTTCGTCTTCCCAAATAACCTTCTGAACTTACTTGTGTCTGCAAAATAATGCGCGTGGGACTGCCCTGATGTTACATTAGACGCAAAGGCTTACAAGTAGCGGAATACTTTGAAACTCTTTTTACTCGACAAAATATAAAACTAACACGCATCTGGAATGTAACGCATTTTTCTACAAGGGTTCCGTCACACTGCAATTTTTAATTCGGGCTGATTATAACTAATAGAAGATAACAAAATAAAGTTAAACGTAAATTCCTCATTGATTCATTTCGATAAGATGTGTTTGTCAATGTGACATCTACTCCTCATCTTATCTAACAAAGGCTAAATGGACGAATGATGTGAAATTAGTATGGAAAAATTGAAGGTGTACTAAAACTAGACTCGAACACAAGTATATCATTGTCAGTCTTCTCCCTTGAGGTATGATTTGTCTACATTTTTATATTCATATTTTATTACTTTGTATATGTACCTACTTTTATAGATGGGTGACCGAATTTATGCTGTGATATTATGGGAAAGTAGTGAAACAAATATTGTAGTAAAATTAATAGTATCTACGTAAAAATAGGCAACACAGACTTGGTAGAGCATGCCATCGGCAATTTCGGTAATGTTAGTAATAAGATAAGTAATGGGTTTTCAGGATTCGTAAAAAGAGTAGCAGCCTATGAGTGTTCCAGTGTGGTAATAGGAAAGCAAACCATTTATGAAAAACTCGGATAAAATCTAATAACATGCCTACGCCTAGGACTAAACATATCATCATTACCTTACGCAGCATTGGCATTGTATATTTACGTGTAAATGTTGGATGTCAGAATTGTGGTAAAAGCGCATTCACTTAATAAAGCCTGACGTTGATGCAATCAGTGCATTGAGTGGGGGTAAAATAAATGTGGACATGTGGATGATGAGAGGCATAGTTGGATACTACTATTTGCCTTGCCTATCTATACTTTTGAACAAGTATAGGTAAGTGTTGAAAGATAATTAATTAAGAGTAATGAAAACAGACGAAAACAAATTTCTGAGGATTACTTATGAAATATTGAGATCCATTCAGGGCGCCAAAGTAGTATGGAATACCTTTTACAGCATCTTATCCTCAAGAGTTGGATGATTCTGGTTTACCCACGAGTTTTAACAGAGATACATAATGGAGACACAAAAGCAAAGTAGAATTGGAGTTTGGCCATAAAGTGACGGAAATCAATAAAAGTACGTTAGGAATAACCTTGCAAAACGTGAATCGTTTTTATTGTGCAGTTCAATACTGTGCAGACGGTAACTACTATGGGGAATAAAGTTACATATTTCAGCAAAATACGCAATTTCTTTTTACTTACCTTGCAGCTTGTATTTTGCACCGAAATTATGTGAATATAGGTATACAACTTGGTTTGAAGAAACTAGGTGTTCATTTTATCATAAAAGCATCAACATCCAATTACTCATCATCACACAAGACTTAAGTCGAATATATCACGCGTGCAAACGTTATATAATGATACATTACTTTGAAGCTTGAAGGAGATTTGTGAGAAGGGCATATGTATATAACCTCACCTTTTATCTGCCTTTAAGACAACAATAATTATCTTTTATATAAAAATAACTAGCTCTTTTCCAACGCTCAGAATTTTCCCCCTCGTGGCACCCAACACAGAATTGCTCTTAGTGACAAGTAGTCTCACTCTGAGAGATAACTTTCTGGAGAACTGGTAGAATGATGGAAAAGGCAACCATACAACACTGCATGAATTTTTAGTATTGATGCCTTATTCAGATAAATTTAGCATGCTTTTGTAACGTTTGGCTGACCTTGATCTTCGACAAAGAACAAATAAAGAATGTGTACTACATACCTTTGGTTTAGAGAATCGAAGGAATGAAAAAATCTTACGTGCTGCAGTGAATTCACAGTGGAATCTGGTTATATTTGATTGTTTATTTTGTTTTATCGTTCCCCTATTTTACCATCAATTATGGTTAATGTGACACGTGAAGAGCATGCATATTCCACGCCAGTTTACTTGAAAAGCCATTATATTTCCATTATAGAAGTCGAAAACAAAACGAAACAATAAACAAATATGTTTATTTTTTCTATTTTGTCGAACATTTTTATAGACAAACCCGCTATTTTGCAAATGTGCCAATTGGCTCTCACTTCCATACAAATGGCAGGAGAGGGAAACCGCACAAAATCTTAGGTGAAGGGGTTTCCATTATAGAAATTTAAAAGTAGACAAGCAGTCTGACAAAATTTTGATTGATTTATTGTAACATAATCTTATATTTGTTATTTTCTAACAATTCACAAGTTTATCATGCAGAATGGCATGCACAAAATATTGTGCCATGCTTCATTTTACCCATGCATCATGGTTAACCGTCAAAAAGATTCACCGGTGTACCTGAGCAGCGCTTAATTTGCTGACACGACATGTTCTGTGGTCCATCTTCATGCAATAAAATGAAACTTGTACCATTCATTGAAGAAGTTATAATTGCTGGAACAGAGAGGCTTCGAATCCACAACAAGACACTGGAGCACCAGACCGAAAAGATTTAGAAGTGCTACGCTTGAGGGAAAACGATCTGCATGGCACATCATACCGCTAGTTTTCATCAGCATGCTTGCTTTCTGCTCTTCGCTAAAAAATGTATTTCTCAATTAAGTTTAAGTGGGCCACTGCTACCACTACAGTTGGACAGGGATTCCCTTGTTTCAAGTGGAAAGAAAAATATTTTCATTGCTTGTTTCCTGGGTAAAACAGAAAAGAGGCATGGCTCTTTGTTACAATGTAAGATACGCATTCATTTGGAGAAATGCAATCTAGTTTTTTAAAAGGGGTACTCTTCTTATCCGTTTCACTTTGTTTCATGCCATGCCTCCTGGACCTATACAGACTCTTGAACAAAGTACACAAGGAAGCCACCAGTAATGTTATGCCTTATAATGGATCTCATTCTCTAATCCAACTTGATACATTTTATGGCAGTGTTCACGCTCTTTATTTATACCAACTTGCCATTTCTGGACAGAAAAGCTGCCTCGTATATACTTTGTGTAATAGAATCTTATTTTGTGTAAAATGTAGCTAGTTTGAGTTGGCCCTCCTCTATAGTCAAGTAACACAATTATTACTTTGATGTAACGCTCTCATGAAATAATCTGAAAGCATCCACATCCTGGTTATCAGCTCTCAGTTATCTTTTCATTACTCAATGTCCATAACTTTCCTTCCATACAGTTCCGTTTATTTTGGCATACAATATGCCAACTATAGTAGACAGTAGGCACTAAAAAGGTACCTGTTTGAGTTAGATGGTTTGTGGAAAAAACGATATGAACAAGTTGTTTGATTTTTACTAAAATGCTCTTTACCACGGTCATTTTTCACGCTGCTTCACTTTATTATTTTTACTACATCGCTACGCCTAGATAAATTCTATGAACAATGTAATCATAATATTACCGAGTGAGGAAGCGATCAGTTAAAAAGGAATGATTTGATTCAACTCTGGAAAAAATCCAGTGATAGAAACATACTGGATTTTCATGGTCCAGAGATCTGCAAGGTACCCACTATGCATGTAGTATGAATACGATTTTACAGTAAAACAGGTTAAGCTCCTTGTCCACGTCACTTGTTACACAGTCACAGGAGTCATGGGCATTGTTTTGAACTTGAAAAACTTCATAAATTTACAAAGACTATTGCGTATAATCTAAATTATTAATACAGATTCTATTTTTAATTTACTATTTCACAAAGGTTATTCGAATGGTATCTTCAAATTTCATAAATACAGGGATAAAAGTTATTCCGACATAGTTAAGGTATGAAAATAATACAGTACTGTGTTATGATCATTGAATAAATAGATTTTATGTCACTTGAATATTCTTAAATATCATTAAAGGCTGTATATCAACCTTCGAAGTATTTTGTGCAATGTTATTTCACGAAGTCAGGAAAGTGTCAGTCAGAATATAAGCTAAGTTTAGGTTTACATAAGAGTAAATAAGTTTCTTGTTCAAGTAAGTAGAACACGGAAGATACTGAAGGGTTATTCACGTTCGTTTAAATGCTTCAGAAATGCAAAATCTTTGTTAGCATACAATCGACAACTTTCTTTGGAAATTTACGGTAGTTTGTAATGGAAGAGGTAAACATTTATAAAATGCTTTAGTACAAACCAACTGTAAGTACCTTTTCCAACCAAAAACATTTTTTGTGAATTTTGAATTGATTTACAGTCATACATTCCAATAATAAGTACTTTATATACGGGGAATTGCATTCCAATTCACAGTTTTTGTGTCCTACTTTGAGTGCCTCATTGAGTAGGCATACGGAATTCATAATCTAGTAATAATCCACTTTTATATTGCAATGTGGAACTATTGAAAAATAGTCCACTGCACAAACTCTCCTGCATTTCCGTCGGAGCAATAACAATAAAACGCTATCAACATCTGATTCCCGTTATTCTTTCATGTCGTCACTAGCTCGAATTTTTTACGTAAGCAAAACTCGGAGGAAACCACGGAATTCAACGGTGATATTCATAGAAGAAAAGAAACCTTATGCTTACGTGAGCTGAATGTGTTTGCAGGTAGTCTATAATTCAAGACGTTCAAGTGTACAATCAGAGTTGTTTGTGCTTTAGATGGCTCAAATCTTTGAAATTGCTTTCAATATGATATAATATTCTCTTTTCAACAATATAATGTGTGTGTAAAGTTTGAAAAAATGTTAAAGCTTGCATGATTCACGAGATGAAAGAATACGGTTTGATTGTTTACTATCTTTAGACATTCAACATATGCCTACAGCTACAGCTAAATTTGGGAAACGATTTTCTCTCAATACACAATATTATAGCGTTGTATGGTGCGTTCACGCCCAAACGGGAAGGTATATATTATATACAATTGAAAAAGCAATATTGCTACTAACTCCTTTTTGTTACATTTACTTCTATCATTGACAGAGTTTCAGGAGCGCCTATGTCAAATCAAAGAAGCTATTGAAATCGCATTTAACTTTAATTTCGGGTTTATTTCTTGTTACAATGGTGATGAAATATTGATACTTGTAGCCTTGTCTCCTGGGTTATTTGGCTATAAACGAAACTCTGGTAATACCTGGCTATTTAATAAACTCAAGCTCTTAGGTATATCTACATACATAATATACGCAGCAAAGTAGTCATATCAGAAATCGGGTACAATAATAGACTGTTAGTGACATGTAAACTGTTTGCTGACCAGTAGATTTCATGGATGGTCGTCCAGAAGAAGTTTGAAAGACAACTTGAGTATAAAATGGTTGATTTAACCCGACAAAATGGTCATTACACAGGAAAACATTTACTGTGTTTACTACACAATAGCTATTTTATAAACTGAAGAAATGTATTCTGCTAATACTGACCGTTTGTAGGGTCGTAAAATAACTTTTGATAATACCATTATAATTTTATTTTTATTTTATTCGTAATGCCCATATTTAAACTTGTTAGAAGCACACTATACTTGCTTAAATGCAAAAACGAAAAGTGCAACGTTTGGGTTTACTTTTGACTTGGCTGAGTTGGAAAACATTTCATTTTTATCTACATCCTAGGCATGAAGAGCATAGAGTGAGTTTATTGAAAATTTACGCTACTGTAGTTATTCAGGTTATAAAAACAAGTATCTTATAATTGATCACGTAATAAAAAAGTTAAGGTTGATACTTAGATATTGGATATTTGCCTGCGCTTATTATGATATATTTTCCGGAAGCCAATTTCAAAAATCGTTGTCACAGAGCTGTACAAATATTAAAATTCATATTCTACTTGGATATCTAGTTCAACTCAATATTTTTATTCTGAGGTCCTTTTTGCTCAAACGAGATACTGCACTATAAGCCTAGAATATCATACACAATATACGATGATGCGTCAGTGTTTGGAACAATTTTACTTAAAACCCAATAGCTAATTAGTATTACAAGTATGGATGTATATCATCACGACAATTGTTGTTCTAAAAAATTGTGACACGTGCAACGAATATTTTGAGCGCCTTTATGGAGATAAACTTTGTAGATGATTCCTTTTTGAGGAGCTTACCAGCTTTTTCATGGTCAAAAGTTTGGTACATTATAATGACTAATGACGTTGCCAAACACAACGCTACTCGCATTATCATTCACTGTCAGAAAAAAAGACTATGCTATGCCTGTCATATTTGCGTCTGTAAATGTTTCTCAGAATGGTATTATCGCGCAAATCCGTACTTGTAATCTCATGAAGGGTGGAGGATTTAGTTTAATCATAATGACATAATGAGCTTTTGTAACGGATACAAGAATATAAGGATACAGCGAATGTATTAGAAAAAACAGTTCCAATGCAGGTAATATAGGTATTTATGTAAATTTTTGGATCGTGTCTTTCATCCAGAATATTTTCATCATATATTCTGAACCTGTGTGAGACTGCCCATAAGGAATCAACAAAAGTGTAAACTTTCATGTAAACCCTTTCCGTAGAGGATAGCCACGTGCCTAGAAAAACAACTTGACTCTGTCTGGTGACGACTTTTAAGCTTGTTGACGTCAATTCCTTTAATTCTGTATTTTGTTTAAAGTGAAAGGATAATCCTACTTGGAAGACGGCAGTTTTTACAAATATGCAAAAATACAATTTTTGTTAAGAACAAAATAAGAAATGTTCTGCCTTTTGGTATCCTGCTGGTTGCTGCTACAATTCTGGAAAAATTCATAACGCACATTAATTTCGAATCTCTCTGGCTCGCTGGAGACTACAAAAGATGGAGTCATTGTGAAACTACAAAAGTACAAACGCCTTTGTATTTTTGAATAACAATAGCTCAATAGGTATTCTAAGTCTTGTGTAGTTTTGTCTTGCGTCTTTTCGTGTCAAAAAGTACTAGCTCATGCGATATACACACAGCCTACGTCATCACATCATTAGAATCAAATCGAAAATACTTGTAGGGTTAAATGTGAAGTAAACAAGGTGTCTGTCGATCCTCATTAAGGTTCATAGCTGTAAACCACCGATTCGTAACGAGATTGCAATGTCTGTTTAGATTTTTGTCAAAATAGAAAGACGGTATTTGCCGTGTTGCAACTACAGTGCCAATAAAAACAGCTCTGGATATCTGTAGATTTGAAATGGTTCTTTTTGAAAGTACATATTAAAGACAAACGACTCCTTACTACACCTCCATGACCTCGTCCTTCACTCCATACTGAAAAAAATAAATGAACTCTTTAAAACAGGACTAGCATAGCTTTTGGCATGTAAAGGGTTGACGAGCATCATCTCCATAAAACTTTAACGTCTTAAAATCCAGGAGTAGGTGTGAAGAAGCAAACATGGTATGCCATGTGTGCTCTTGTTTACCAAAAGCTGAGCTTTATCAATGGCCTAGCAAAAGTTCATGATATGGATGAATGAGTCTATGTATGGCAGCAGACAGGTAGGCGGAACAACGATGTACTTGAAAAGGTTTTATTGCTCTTCCAGGTAATAAAACAAGTATGATAAACGAAAAGAAAACTAATTTTGCTTGGATTCGTTCTCATCACATGTAGGCAGTCTGCTCAAATGACACAACAAACAAACTAATGCATCTCCATCATACTTGTCGTACATTCCGTCAATAAACAGCATAATTTATTATTTTAAGTAATGTGCACACCTTTTCTGATTCATCTCGGCTGCTCTTGACAACTTTGGCTTTGTTGGGCTCCAGCATTGTTCCCTGCCAAGCTTTCCAATTTTCAAGCGGGACATTTGCTCTCAATGTATATGAACGTTTTCCGGATACTACTAAATTGAAGATAGGGAGTGCAATCTAATTAAAATGAGAAAACTATTCAATCATAAGGTAATAGTAATATCGGAAACGTAACGGCAAAAGGTAAGTCTGTCTCTAGTTATTCCTACTGGGGATGCCTAAACGATAAAGTCGGGCAAACGATAAAGTAAAAGTTAAAATACTAAACGAACAGTTGAAAAGCAATAAATATTTATGGAGCCTTGTACTATTTGAAAATTTCGACAGTCTTTGCATACAGTTTGCTCTCCTTGAAGCATTTGTAATACAGCCACAACGATAGAACACTAGAAGTAGTTCATTTTTACTTTAGAAGAATAAATCTAGCCTATATCTGCTTAAATAATCGTATACATTTACACTCATTTTTTTTTCATTTCTTTTTTTCAGAGATTCCAGCTTTGGAGTGATCCAGTTTGCAATACATTACTTTTCCCCATTGCTCCGGAACAGGATTTGCCAAAAGTTTTAGCATCGCAGCTGGTACAACTGAAAAAAAGAAGTATGGACTGGTAGCCGTTGAAATTAGAACACAATAGGAAAAAAGGGTTTTTGAGTAGTACTACTGGTGGCATACTTTTACTCGGCAAAATTTAGGACTGGGCCAACAAGGAATGAGTGAGCAGTGATGAGATAAGCGCATGTGATTTGATTTGATCTCTTTGGTGATCTCCTTTTTCCTCTCTACTTTCCCCTTTTTTTGCGTCCTCGCTGGCCCATCTTTATTACAGCTTCGCTCTTCGCTCCTCTCAAAATGAAATGGATTTTATGGTTTTTCTGGTGAACTTCTTGTTGGGTTAGTGAAAACACGGCTGCCCATAGTCTGACAGAAGTACAAAGAAAAAAACAGAGAACATTCGTTGAAAGCATGTGTTTAGGGAAAAAGGAACATCAACGATATTTTCTTACTGGGGAGAAAATGAAGTAGAGGAGGCAAGTATCGAATTAAACTGCCTATTTCTTCTACTTGTTCATCTTAACCCTTCAACTTGACTTCCATTTGTCAATTGTCAGATTGTCAGAAGAAATCAAAATCGAAAGGGTAAACAGTAGAAAAGAAAAGTTGACGGGACTCAAATGGTGAAAGTGTGACTGTGTGGTGGTGGGTATAGTATCAAGATGATTTTTCCCGTATTAAATTTCTCCTTCAACGTAGAACCCAATTAAATACCCAATCTACTACGCCTACACTGGATAGATTTCAATGAATGTTTCAACAGTTGTATACTTTTAAGGTAAATACAAATTAAAAGAGAGTCTTTTGTAACATATGTAACATTAAAAATGCTATACCGCATCAAAACTACTCAATCATGGTTTTCTCATTATGATTTTTTCATTCTTTGTGTAGTTTCATTATAACATAACCGTGTACCCTATGCGGTGTAGCAAGTTTTCATCTGAACACTTTCTACGCCTTATCCCTGTGTTATAATAGAAAGACACAATAGCAGCTCTTGTTTTGTTTGTTTGAATAGTTGAGCTGCTTTTTTTACTAAGGAATGTTATAGATCTTGGATTTGTAATGAAAAAGTGAGAATAGGCACAGTGTGACTCTTTGATGTGGTTGCTATTGAGGATCGTGAATTGAAAACTTTTATTTTGATTAGTACATTGTGCGTCATAAAACAGATTGGTTTTCTTTTTTGATTAGGAATAATAAGTACACAATGTAGTTTTGTTTGATCCAAAGGATATCTGTAGGTTTAAGAAACTTTGCTGTCATTATTCATTAAAAGTGTAAGTTTTAAAAGTGGTGAGTGATCTGGAAAGCAATTATGTTGACACAAGAAGAAATGGAGCGTATCCTGATGGAGGAGATGACTAATAGTACAATCCTACTAAATAATTTGACCATGCTTTTGGAATCCGGTATATTCTCGACTGACGGCCAGATAGATGATGATATACTAAAGAAGGCTGCCAACATAGGTGTGGAAATTTCTGGTCATGATGGGGCAGGCCGGAGACCGAGCAGCCCTATGCTTCCTTACAGACTGGAACTGGATGTCAGAGTTCAGATTGGACTGTACTCTGTCGTAATTTAATTGATTTCAAGTTAATAATTTTAAAGTAGTGTAGGCGGTATTAGAGGCAAGTTTGTTCAAGAACACCTTGATTCTAAATCCGATTAAACCATTATCTTTATCCTTTGTGTAGATTTTTTTGGCATGTACGAAGGAAATTAATTTACTACTTGGGGCTTTGTACTCAATCATCAAAGTCAAGTTTGGCTAATTGCTTATCATCTCTAATAATCGAAATTTCAATGACTTGAAGTTTATTTCATTAGGCAGAACCACGAGCTTGAAATGAACCCTTGAAAAGATTACGGGTCAAGCTAGTACATCATTTAGGTTTCCCTGAAACTTGTACAAACCAATTAAGTTTATTTTATAAAGTAACAAAATCTATACTACTTAAAGTTTGTTTTCGTGACTGTTGTAACTCTTCGATTATTATGCCTAACCAATACTCTTAGTTGTTCCATATCATTAGTTAGCGTTAGCTAACGCTAGAAAGCATTACTATGAGAATTACTATTACACCCTGTATGTATTTCTTTCAATCCTTTCCAAATTGAGCAATAGAGCTTCAGCCACCAAATGTAAGAGACGCTATGCCAGATTCCGTTCTGCAGGAGGAACGTTTACTGAAGGAAAGCACAAGGGTTTACCTAAAAACATTATAGAATGCAGAACTACATACGTACACATTGCAACGCTTTTTACAGACGCTTCATACAAAAACACACCACCAAAAACATTCCATGGTCCATACAATATGATGATCACGTACCTTCTTGGAATAGAATAAGCTTCCGCCTGCCAACTTTTCTTTAGTTGATAATGTACATTAATATAGAAAGTGCATTGAATTTGATGTGCTGTAATGAAATTTGTAGGCAGCTTGCCCATCTGTCAACTAAATAGAAGGAAAATAGGCAGTGATTATCCCATTATTATTGCGTCCGACAATAAGTTAACTAGCAAAATGCTATCAAACAAAAGGGAGACTCCCTATAGAAACTCTCATTCCGTGATTTCCAGAGCGTGGTTTGCTAACATGCATAAAACCTAAAAATACCACGGAACTATTTCAAATCCAAATCCAATACTATTTCTTTTGCCAAATCACTTTCTGACCATGTATATGCAAATTACGTCTTTAAACTTATCACCACTGTACTTTTATGGTATCATGAGAACAAAATATGTATTTATGTAGATGGGTAAGTGTACTTGAAGTTGAAATTTCATAATATGTTATTGTTTCCAGCTCAGTATCATATACATGCCTGGTTTGCCCTAAGCAAAAGCTAAGGGTGCGGGCAAAGGAAAGTTGATTTCCCAAATGTGTTCCTGAGAAGAGTTTTCAGTGCCAATAATG
>JAHZNG010003587.1:0-11645 GCA_027744375.1 Orchesellides sinensis
CTGTTCGTAACTGTCGTCTATTGTATAAATGTATTGTGTCGTGTCTAATCCTTTTAACTACAAATGGCGAAATGGAATATTAACTTATGAATTGCATGCAGAAATAATTTCAAAAACTCAAAAACTATGAATTAAACTAAACTCCTGAATCCAAAACTATGATGAACAATAGGACTGGGACAAAAACACACTATAAAGAATAATAGGCATACATTTTAGTGCAAATCAAGAGTATCGTGCGTAAGTAAGCTGTTTGTTGTGGTGTGCCTAGATGAGAAAATATTCATAAATATGATACTATGCGTGAGATAAGTAAAAAAGCTTGTAGTAAATAAACTAATTACGCTTTTACTGACTAGTAGTAATGCCTTGAATTGAAAGAGCCTAAGCATTTATCTACCATATCTTCACCAAACTTCTCATTCTAAGAGTTTACTTGCAAACAATTCTTTAAATAAAAAATAAACATCTCGTTATACAAGTAAGAATATCATCTATTAAGCATGTCCGTTTAAAATGCCAATCACTTATGAAAATGAAAAACATGCCACTCATCCAAATCCAAATTATTCCCATTGTATATCTACATAAATTCAAGTTAGGTATAAGTTATATACATTACATTATATCATATTCATATGTCATGTACTACTACATATTGCGAACACTAGCAAGTGATTAATGGATCTCTTAACTCTTTAAATAGAATACATATATGTGAGTTTGATTGGAGTTCTGAGTTAACAAGATATATGTTAAAAAAGGTTAGTATTTTGACTTAAACAAAAGCTGAGAAATTACCCATCTCCAATCTTCATTTCTTGTACGCCATCATAATACTGAGTTAAAAAAAAGATCAGAGAAGCAAATCGCACAAAATGATCACATTTATTAATTGCCCAACATCTCATTTATAGCTGTTCTGTACATGATACAATTAATCGAGTATGAATTGGTATTTGTAACAAACTTATCCTGGGCGTATCCCTACCCCTGGACAAGTTTGAATAACATGTACCTATATGCACTATCGATTTCAAGCATAAAATGAAATGGCTTACACGAGCGAAAAAACGTTACTGCAATAAAACTCTTAAATACGTTATATTTTAAAGAAAGCCATACTAAAAATACCAGTGAAGCGAATCTATATTTTTGTTTCCTCAGAACTTCAATAATTTTTATGACTATACGTTTTCCGTTAGCAAGCTTAAGTTTGATAAATCACTGTTAAGTGAATTACTTTGATAACAACCATTTAAGTACATACAGCCTCCGTTTCTGCAAACCAGATATACCCAACTATAAAGACTATACTTGTCTCTTCAACGCTCATTAAATAATCAAATCAAAATTGTTCCTTTTAAACACGTCATCGTCTGCGCACCAAACCAAATATGCAGTGTAAAACATAGAATCAAGTTTATATATGTACCATATATCAAGACTATCTTGCACGCTGACTTGGCACATATATGTGTTCAATATTCATTTTCATCCCTATCGGAAACGAAGACCTTGATAATGACATTAATTGGCTTTGTATCCATTGTTTCATAGTGGGTGTTCATAGTCTTACCTGACGGAATGAGATCCTTGAACTTCGTCTTTGTTCAAACACTAAATTCTCCTTGTTTAGTCCTAATTGCTTCTTATAACACAACGCAATAACTAGAATACTTCAACGGTGATAAGTGGTGCGATGACGATGAAGGGATTGTAATTAGCTCCAGGAAGAACACACTGTACGTTAATGGAATGATGGTCTACAACAGGGGCTTCTGAATAGTCTGTTTTCAGAATAAGATCCTTGTTTGTTTGTTTATTTATACTTCCAAATCTTTGGCAACTTGATAAGATAAACGTTATCCACCGGAAATGTTAATTTCCTTGCTATCAATAAATGAGGGCTACACGAGGTGTGGAAGAGTATGAAGATGTTTTGCTGAAACAAAGAAAACAAAATATATATTTATAAGTTATAATTCTATCTAAACAGCTTCTTTCATACATATTATAATAATTTTAGCAAAAAAATGAAGAACGTAATTCACACTATTAACGTACTTAAATTTCCAACGTACAGAATGATTAACGTCTTAAAATGCAAAACTTATTTTAAACATATACTTATTTAAGGCTCTAAAATGCTCCACATTAATCCGAGAGGTTTTCTAATAATTTCTCAAACTTACAATTACACAGTATTAAGCGTTTATTCCTTTTATACGCTACACTAATGACTACGATATGACAATAATATGACGAGAGTTGAATGATTTAAAATACAGATAAGGGACGCATTCTTAGGCAAGTCATGATGACCATAGATCCATCTCTCCCTGAGTTCAAACCAGTCCCTAGTACCCTTTATATAACGTGCTTAACACACAAACTTACCACACTGCAAGACTGCAAGTGAAGTGATCAATAAGTACAACATAAAACAACAAATCAAGTGCGTACATATCACATATCGTAGAAAGACATACAATAAAGCTTCTTCTTTTCCACACATCCAGGCACAGAGCCAGATGTGAATGTGAGCGTGAATAACTTCGAGATTTTCATTCCTTTCATTACCATTAGCATTACATACGGATGCGGATCCTATCTTTTTGTCCTTTACACTTTCACGACGATCTGTATGTGACGTGATCACTATATTATGGTACTTTCACGTTATGTACACTACAGATGTTGCATTTTGCATTACTTGTTTTTTCTACTCGCCCTGAGCTTGAGTGACTGACTAAATATTCTAACAAAGTTTCAGATACATTGATACATAACGGAGAGCAACAGCATACATAAGTTTTCTGATTTTTAGGATAGACGCCAGGCCAGGTAGGAGAGGAGGAGGATGAAGGCGACGTACATAGAGAGAGCCTTGACTTTGGTTGCTGTTCAAATACAAATACACTGTTGCTGTTACTGTTGCCTGACGGCTGGAGAGGGCATAAGGCAAACAACAAGGATGGATAGAATGGAGATGGGAGGAAGACAGAGGAACATTTTGTTTCTCTCTAACATTTTTTTCTGAAAAATCCAAGACCTTTTTCTATCAATCCTTACATCCAACATCCTCTACTTCTTTCTACTATATATATATATCCTACCTTATTAGAACATTAAAAATACCTTTGTACATTTCAATACCAACCATATACATATTATTAAGTAGGTATAACACTGTTGCTGTTACTGTTGCCTGACGGCTGGAGAAGGCATAAGGCAAACAACAAGGATGGATAGAATGGAGATGGAAGGAAGACAGAGGAACATTTTGTTTCTCTCTAACATTTTTTTTCTGAAAAATCCAAGACCTTTTTCTATCAATCCTTACATCCAACATCTACTTCTTTCTACTATATATATATATTCTACCTTATTAGAACATTAAAAATACCTTTGTACATTTCAATACCAACCATATACATATTATTAAGTAGGTATATAGGTTCATAAAATACATAATGAATAATGATATGCATGCCTATGCCCTATGTCTATCATGATTTATATAAGACAGATAATTTTGCTTTTTAGGAGTAAGAAGCTTAGTAGATCAGGTGTTCAATCAGGTCTGTGGTAATTAGCCATTCACTCTTCATTCATATGGAGTTAGAAAGTCATTACTAGTATTCAAAACCCAATCTCGTAGATATCCCGTATTTAAAGTTTTTAAATCACTCTTCATTCACTTAAACTTGGCTATCCTTCGCTAGTTTTTCCTTCGACTTGTCACCAAAATTCACAATCAACATCTACCATCTAGCAGACTATTAGAACGCACCGAAGCATTTGTATACATATATGTAATAATATAATTATGTGGGTATGGAGTGGAGATGAGAACTAACGAGAAATCGAAAAAATCAAAATGTACTACAGGATGCAAATAAAAACAGATGAATACATAGAAGACTGGGTTCGTCTAGTTCTGTTTACCTCTAATATATACTGAGTCATGGACATTTAATAGCTTAGAAGAGCAGGCCTTTTGCTGAATTTATAATTTTCATATAATATATATAATGACTAGCATAAGTATGTCTAGAATATCTAACGATTTCCGCTTTTGTAAATTTCATGCAGCGAAGTGTAGCCTATATGAGTTCTACTAAAATTTTGGTTCCCTTACACGCACGCATAACTGATGGTATAAATAATTTTAGGTAAGAATACGGGGTTATGATACTCCTCACTGCTAGCTGACAAAATTGTATTGACGCACATTAGTTTTAGAAATTTTTACATTGCTACTAAGAAAATTTGTTTAGTTCATTAGTTCCTAAAAGTTTATTTGCCTTGAAAAACACTTTGTTTCTTCTTTTTTGACTAGAGTAAAATAAAATACTATATTAGTTGAAACATTAGCCTACATTTATAAAACACCACCTTTAAAAAACGGAAAACAAGTAAAAATTAAACCCAAACTACTTATTATTAGCATGTCTAGGCTTGCAGTCATCAAGGAAAATGGTAAATAAATGTCCTACTGAACTGTTGATCCTATTAAAGTACCGATACTTGTGATTTAATAGCATAGTTTTAACCACAAATAACATCCTGCATAAAACGGAAAAGCTCTGCTCGAATTGCACCGATTAGATTTAAACTGAGTTATATTATAATCGAAAAATGAATGCTGCAGATACTGCAAGCTGGTAATTAGTTAATTTTGCAAGTTGTAACAGATTAATTACCGTATAGCAGAAAAAGAAGACAAAGTCTGATGACGAAGGTGGGTAATGATATGATCTTGTCGTATCAGTTGCAGCTAGAGCACATTGCATGTACATTCAGGAAGATACAAAATTAAGGTCCCAATTGAATTTTGGCAAAGTAAACCAGATCCAACAACCATTTTACAGCTAGATAAAACGGAACACTGGACAAGCCTAGCAAACCCTTAATAAACCACTATCAACTATGTGAAATACGAACTGTTTTATCTCTCTAGAAAAATCAGACGTGTAACTGGTAGTGTTAATTAACAGTATCTTCTCTAATTCGCCTGCTGTTTTATGTTATACTATTGACTATTGTATTTATAATTTATAACTATACGATCAATATGAGAGTAGCATCAAGGTAGCCACGAAAAACCTAGACAGACTGTGTAACTAAAACAGAAAACAGTTAGATTCCTTTTGTCCCCACTAACTGTTCACTTATAAATTTTGACTATTACTTTGAAACAAAACAATATTCAATACTATATAAAAGTTCGTTCATTATAGTTTTGCAAACAAATTCAAACAAAAAGTGACACAACATAAACTTATTCAGATTCAATTACGTAGTCTTATTTCTGCATTCTAAACTAGTACTAAATTAATCTAACTTAGTTACCTGTCAGAAACTGACACTGCTCACAGTAAAACTACGGTTGTACTTCGTCAGCTATCTAGATTTTTGTCCAGCACAAATATCCCCGCAGAAGGGTACCGAACTGAATCCAGTGCCCTTTAAACGTTCTCATAGCGTCCAAATAGCCATCAACTTAATACTTTTCACAACGATCACAATCACATAAGGTCTTGAGCTTTACTATGCACAAAAGCTCCTAATGGTTTCACTAAAATTTATTTTCCGATTCATCTGATTCCCACTGAAACATGGTTTTTAAGCTGGTTCTTCTGTTCTGTTGATAATGATGCTTATCTGTAAAAAAGAAATTTCAATCATTAATTAAAGCTATGACGGTTTAAAACGAAGCAAGTAATTCAAATTAAATCAATACAGTTTGCATAGGTTGTAGAAACAAAATTGATGTAGTTGATAGAATTTTACTTAAGGTGCATTTAAACGTTACCTTAATTTGCACCTTACTAGTATTTCAAACGATTTACATTTTTGAATAGGAATCAAAGGACGACGTCTCTAATATACTAAAAATGTACATCGATTTTAAAATGCACCTTGAAAAATTATTTGGCCAACTTGGTTAGAGTGTAGTACTTACACAGTACACACATACATGAAGTATGCGAGAAATCAAGGAAGGTACAAAAATATTCTCCGGACCACAAAACTCAAAAAGGTAAAAAGGCCACGAAAGTTAATAACTATTACAAAGAAAGGATCTAGTGCCAGATGCCTGAAGAATGCAATGCCAGCAGGCCACCACCACCACCAACTAAAAGAGGTCTAAGTCGACTGCGACTAAACTATATACAGTTACAATGTATAGAACATAGCAATAGCGACCAAAAAGAGAAAGAAAAGGATTTAAAAGTATTTCTCTTTCATGTTCATGGGATACTCAGAAGTCCTCGTCATGTACTCTCGTAGCCAATAGCTAGTACCAGCTGCACTCACTCTCCTTACTGAGTCAACTCAGCCATCAGCATTTCAAGAAGTCAACAAGAAATGTACGTATTATACTTTTATACAACATTATTAACTATCACTAACATTACAATCCCTCTTATAAAAAACAAGACCACTACACAGAAAGATTTGGATTCACTAGAAAGATGTGGATACTGAAGTTAAAATCTTTTGTAAAACTCTTTCCTATCACCTATATGTTTCGTTATTTGTATCTTATATACTGTTAAAACTACATAAGTTATATATCTAACATAAGCATACACAACATTGAATTTAAAACATCATAGAATGAACACAAAAAATCCTAAGACGTAAGCTATACTCCACAAGTCTACTCCTCCAACTCAAGTACAACAGGAGATAAGCAGTCACACAAAGTAATGCTAAAAGAAACCATGTAATATTAAGAACTTCTATACTCTATATTCTACAGATTAACTAAGTAAAGAATACAAAAAGTATGAAGAGTATAGATACCTTTTCGTTCGACAGTGCGTAAGCATGGTTGATGATGTATTCATGTTTTTCTTGTCCGTGCTTTCGATTAATACTGGTGGTGGTGGCAAGGCAAGGCCACATATTCCGCGTATGATGTACCCCCACACTTGATTGTGATTTGTGCAATGAGACAAGCGACTGAAGCGACCTGCGATACAAAGAAAAATACTTCTAAAGCCTGGGAGGTATAAATGATATGAATACATTGGCATTTAGTTGTCTAAAATATATTTAACGATAGGTAACCTGACCACATTTACCCTTTACAAGATTACGATTTGTCTTCTTACTCAGCTTGCACCACTAAAATTTACTTTTCTTTTTCTCAAACGAATCTTCTCATTCTATCGGATGAAATTCCACATCTGCATATTCCTTTATAGTTAGTTGGCAGCTTCTTTAAAAAATTATAAAACTTGTCCCGATTCCTTGCAACGCAACGCTTCTATAAATCTTATTTCTGGAAGTTTACTTACTAAATGATTACTCCCGTACCCGTAGACCGATGATTCCTTCAGTCGTCTCTAACAGTCGCAGTAGACCTGAAGAATTTACAACGCGCTCACTCCACAGCTGATATCATAGCTTGCTCCTGCCTTCAGGACCTCAGGATAAGTTGTCGTTGTTGTCGAGCCCTGGAAAAATAAAGCGAAATTTAAATTAAGGCCCCTATTTCACCATATAGGTACCCGACATATTATCGTCCCCTTACCATGTAACTAACAATGCATCATATGCATCACAAACACAAAGAGAAAGACTACTAGCTGATATCGTTCCGTCTGATTCTAGACCTTCCAACAATGAGTATCGGTACAATCGTTCCGTTGATTCCTAAAACAGGTGACAGGCAAGTGCAGGAGGCTGAATCACAGATGACTGACTAGTGACAGACTGGCTAATTCCAGGCTCCAGCTCCAACTGATATGGACTCGTCCAACTCCTTCCTCTTCTTTTCTAGGAACTTCGTTGACCGTTTATTTGACTTGATTCTATAAAAAACCAACTTTTAACTAACAACTATGAACTAAGCATTCTAAATGACAACAACACTGACGAGAAAACATTTTATGATATATAAATCAATTATTGGATTTATTTATAATTCCCTTTAATTTTCCACAACCTGGCTTCAAATCAATCATCCGCAATCCATCTCAGCAGATGTCCACGCACGCACTAAATACGCAAGTTATACCTAAAAAATTCTCATGTTTCAAATATGTATTCAAGACAAGACATCAAGCAAACAAAGGACTCTCTCGCTCGGCTCATTCCCATTCCCGAGTATCATTGCACTATCTATCACCAACCTTCTCAACTTCCATGCTGAACTATTTAGGTATCGTATGCATTGTATGCATTATGGTCTGGTCTGGTATACTTATACTTACTAGTATGTCATGGTATACTTTATCTGAACCTATCCACATAAATACTTTTATACATAGCGATATGTACACCTAGTATACCTATGTGTGTATTTTGCAGGTGACATAAAGAAGGCCTATGGACTTTTACATATTGCTTTTTTAGATTGGGTGTTTTATACATAAAATATCCTTACATTTGGAGAATGTATTGAAGGATATGAGAATGCGCTCAGGATATTTTTACAAGTTTCGCCTGAAGCTCAGATCAGAGGAGACTGCAAGTGGGTGGGCTGGTCGTATTTGTCGTTTTGTGTACGGAACGAAAGGAAAGGAAATATACCTATTGAAATTTCATGTACGTGCATTTTTTAGTATCCATTTGCTCAGACAGAACAGTGTGTATTTTATATCTCATCCGGAGATTTTTAAGTTATATATTTTATACATATCTTTCTTCTTTTTGGAAACGGATGGTTTATTACCCAGAGCAAAGTCCGTATTTATCCTGAAATATAGTTTTGGTTGATTTAATCCCAAAAAATATTACGTTTGGATCTGATAGTCAAAAAAATATTTTCAAAAAGTCTAGTTTGTCATTTATCTTCTGTTCTGTGTATTTAAGAAGAAGAACCATAAAACTTGAAGTGGAACCTGTCCAATTACCGTCGTGTGGAGGAATTTCAACATTTAATTGTAATATAGATAGATTTTCATCAACAACAGCATAATATTCAAATGTGTTCAATTATTTCAAGGAATCAAATCAAAATATTTAGTTGTTTTGAGTTGATGCCCGTGAGTGAGTCGTCACAGCTGATTTATGTTTATAGTTAAAGTCTTGTGTAAATATTTATGTTAGGTAGAGAAATCATTGCATTGCTAATTGTAAAACGCATCTTGAATCTTAAAAGTGTTATAGGAAATTTAATCAATCAACAAGATTAATTTAGGGTTTAGGAAGGAGGTTCCAGTTCTGGAATTGACATCAAGTTTTGAAGTCGTCAGTCATAGTCTTGTTCGTTCATTGTATTTTTGATTGAAAAATTTTAAGACCGATATTTCCATTGACAATTGATTATGTTCATTGTTTCTGCCGTATTTTTGATTGATTGTGTGAAACTGTACTGTGAAACATATTCAAAGATTATTAGTGAATTTTTATAATTTGTGTCATTCGTCATTTAAAAGCTTTCTACTCAACTGTTTACTTTTCTCAGCCATCAAAGTGAAAAAGCAGAAGGTTTTTGAAGAAGTTGTGTTCATTTGTTTGGAGATTAGGTGGGATTATTAGTAGGTCCATATTCATTAAATCGTAACAGTTTTCCAGAGTCACTTCTTCTAGGATTTATATATTAGTCATAGGTAGGTTAAATGTAGTATTTGTAATTGTGTCAATCATCAATTGTGTGTATCTGTCAAGAAGTAGTTTCTTTTTTTCAAGTTGCATCCTTTTGTTCGAGAAAGTGTTCTTATAAATTGTATTTGTACATAATATATGAAATTTGAGTGTTAATATTAAATCATCCACTTGAATACAAAATATCTTGTACTGTATCTATTAGATTTTTGTCAATTTCAAAAAAAAAGTATTTAAAAATGTCTCAAGTCGGTGACCAGCAGTCACTTGACAAGGCTGCAGAAGCAGCTCAAAAACTTGCAGCTTCCACTAATACAAAAGCAAATAGTAGTCAATCTTCTGCATCCCAATCCCAGTGGCAGTTTCCCTACGCCTTTAACCCGTAAGTAAACCCATTATTAGTTTTGCAATGAAAACTTGAAATGCTAATTACCAGTCCCATATTAATTTAATGTATGTATCCTTGTTTGTTTAAATTTCCTAGTTATCTAGCACCTCCCAATTACGCGTATGGTTCGTATGGCTATGGGGCATATGTAAGTTTCAATATTTAAAAATATTTCCAAATCGTAACGAAATCATACTTAGTTGTTTTAGGGTTTAATTCAACAGAAAATGGTTATTTATCTATTTACAGGGTATTCAAGGAATGAATTTCGCTTGTCCCACGCCTCAGCCACCTGCAATTCCTCAGATGCAGCAGGCAGCATCCAAAGATCAGGGTTCTTCATCAAGTAGTGGTTTGCCCCCAGGATTTAATCCTGCTCAGCTTAGTCAAATTCCTCCTCCTTTTCTTCCTGGAACCGGCAGTGGTTCCAATTCCTCAAATTTCTCCAATTTTTCTAATTATGGAAATTTTTCTCAATCAAATCAGTCCTGGGGTACGAATCAGCAACAGAGTAATCGCAATCAACAGCAAAATATTCAGAATGCTGGTGGTAGTGGTCCCAAGCCTATTCGGTTCAGCCTCCAACCCAAGCGAGGCGGGGCGCAAGGGTTTAATAACAAAAGTCATCAACCTTCACCTAATACAAGCTCCTCTAATTCTAATGCATCAAACAATTTTGCGGGTACTAACGCCAACACCGTGCCTTTAGGGCCTAAGCAAAATGGAGTAGGGTTTCAAAACTCAGCAGCAACATATGCCAAGATCGCTGCAGCGTCAGCATCAAATAGCACTCAGCAAAACAGCGGCACAGAATATCGTAATCAAAATAATTTAAGTAGTACGTATTCATCACCTAGCTCTTCTGTAGCCGCAAATAGCAACTACAACAACCAGCGAAATGCCAGTGGAGGTGTTCAGAACCAGTCTAATGCCAGGGATATTAGCCAAGCGATGGATCCATCCGTTTGGCCACAAAGTCTTCAGTAGGTCCAATTTTGTTCTTCATTTATTTATTTTATGATACCTATACATATGAATTTTTCTTAATAAAAATTAACTTCTGTATTTCTTTCTCACAGAGACTACGTGTTTCGATGCTACGAGTTGTGTTCTACAGACGTGGACAAAGATCGGGTAGATATAATCTTGCGAGGCAAAGTTACGCGAGCCGCCCAGGATGGGGTTTTGCAAACAAAGGATTGGTCCAAAGAGCCTCTTCCAGAGTAAGTTCCTTGAATTTTCAGCATGTTAGAATTTGGCTATATACATACCTAGTCAACTTTTAATTAACTTGTTCATTTACTATGTTTAATTTACTATTAAGAATATCCGGTGGCCAAATCAAGATGTTGCCGTTCGCTGCGATTGGGCCAATCAAAGGTAAAATAACGGGTAAGCCTTTAAAAACTGAAGAGTTCATGGCTGGTCGCGGAGGTGGCAACAGTCTTCGTGGTGGTCTTGGGGGCTTGGCTGGTTTAAACTCTGCTAAGCAGCAGAAGGCACGGTCTAATAAGTGGGGTACAGCTAAGGGTAGGGGTGGGAGAAACGTTTTCAGGTCTCCCACAAAGTCTGGTTCACCTGCACGTTCTCGGTCACGGTCAAGGTCTGTGGATTCCAGTGGGTCATCTTCATCATCATCTGAGTACTCACACAAGAAGATTAAACGCAGAAGAAGGTATAATAAATC
>JAHZNG010003588.1:0-17838 GCA_027744375.1 Orchesellides sinensis
TTACATACATACTACACTTGTAATCTTCATTTTGATCCGGTGTACTATGTAATTCTAGTAAATTCATTCATCATTACAGTTTTTATTTAGATATTTGTGGTACATAGTATTGAAAACATGATTTAAAAATATTTACTTACAAAATGGTTGAGGATCGTTAATTTGATATATAAATTTTGCAACGCATGATTATGATCTATTTTGTGTATATATTATTTACTGTAAAATCAGGCAAAATAGACATATTTCCTTTACAGCCTTCAACCTTTTTTCATTTAAACGATTTTACGTTAAATTGGCTTACTTAAGGGATTTCTTTGTTGAAATCAGTCAGTAGAGTAGACTTGCAGTTATGTACAATGTTACATTGGCCAAATGTTTATGTCTTCTATTTAAATCCATTTACATGTATATTCTGTATTCTGTGGGTATATGCAGTAAAAAGACACAATATAAGAAAAGGTCTTGTTGTTCCAAGAAGACAAGACAACTGAAAATTGAACGACGTACATGGCCATTTTAATGCATAATTTTCTGCATACAACATTATTTTTTCTGAGATTTTACGCAAGAAGTAAAACAGCGTTACATAAATAAGTATAAAATAGTTATATCACAGCATATTTTTTATGATTCATATATGTTGTGCCAAGAGATTTACCGCTCGGCCTGATTCACTTAACCAAGTAAGTCGCTTATTCATAGTCAATCCATGACATTACTTTCCTCTTATTTTTTGCAGTTACCCGGCTTGCGACAACAGCCTGACTCCTGGACTAGCAGCCGATATGAAGTTCCTTTCAAATGTTATATCATTTATTGGACCTGCTTGTGGATTCGCTCTGGAGCCTGTGGCACGTCTTTCAGTGTATTGGAACATTCCTGTTGTTACTGGGCTTGGAGACCAGGTAAAAAAGAAGCTTGATTTTTACAACTTCGCCCTCTCCCAAGAGTAGACAAAAAAAACGAAAACATTTTTGTTCATTGTATCCGCCATGAATGGAGTACATATATAGTACCTTTATCCTTTCTTTACTTGGACAAATCGCATGGAATGTTGTTTTAGACATTGTAAAACTGTAAAGTTTACTTTGACCCAAGTGATTCTTCTCGTTTATCGAAATAATACACAGAATACTCAAGGGAAATGTGTGACTTGTTTTTTCGCTATTGTCAATAAATTTTTTTTTCTTTTGATTTCACTTTATATACCTCTGAAAGCCAAGATGGGAGAAAAACTTACATTGGGTTATAAAAACCCATGCAAGAAAAAGCAGAGAGTTGAACTTCTTCAGGGAAATTACTTTAAATTTCACAAGATTTTATGCACTGGTCGTGCCACGCTCAGGAATGACTCTCTTTCCCTAATCTGAATATACACAGCAAACATTTACCTTTACTGTGCATGCTTGTTGTAAAAGGAAATGCCGTTTTGCAATAGTTCCCTTTTCTTCATATACTTACCCAATTTTCGTTTCTTTGTCTACCCTTTTTTACATTTGATGCGTAGTATGAAAGTACAAAAGCCTCTTTGAGCAGGTGAAATGCAGCATAGAAAAATTAACCCCGTTCAAGCAACAATTGTGTAACATAAACTTTTCATATTATTATTTTGCGAGTTATATCCATACTAGGTATAACTTTGTAGTTTCCACCTGTACCTTACTTTACAGCACAATCTCTACACAACCTCTCTAAAAATTTGTATTGTTAAAAAATGTAAGCCCTTGTAAAAGACTTTCCATTTGCATGACACAAAAGTTGTGGTAGGCAGGACAAAGATTGGAACCAAATGAAAGATAAATAGTCACAGTCGATATATATCATAGAAAAGACGTATTATTAAAAAGTTGTTTTTAAAAAGATGTATTAAGTCATCCAAAGTTTTTCTACGTAAAATTAATACTACGACTACGACTACAACCTATTCGCAAAAAAAAACTGGCCAGCCTACAATAGCATATCATCAGTTAGGTCAGTGTATTTAATCTTGAACCCCTGTGCATTTTATGTTTAGGTAGAAAAGGAAAACCTGTTGAACAAAGTTGTTTTTTACGCGAAGCACGACATGCTCGTTATAAGAATTACGAAATATCTAGTCAACCTTGCATACAGATATATTTTTAACTTGATGAGCGATAGTACAATGTTACATAACTGGAATTTCTATGAATGACTTAAGAAAATGGGGTATAAGCAACAGTATAAAAATGTGTCTGGATAGGTTGTAAAAAAGATATAAAATGTATTTTTAACTCGCCCAAGCTATTTTTGATCACGATCACGTGGTTGTCTCATGCAAATTAAAAAAATATTTGCATACTCCGAAATATAATTGGCTTAAGAAAAAAAAGAGTCAGCGATCTGTAGGGGAATAGCGGAATCTCAAGGATTTTTTTCTGAGACAAGTCTTTGCGTGCTGGAATGGAGTTATAATATTTCATTAGGTATGCCTTACTACATTTGCATTGACGCGAGACAACAAAGAAATTTGTATGCACGCCTTAATAAGTTTGTATTTACTCCTAATCGTTAAGAATTAATATTTTAACCAATTTCAGATAGGAGTTCGTGCGTTTTAATATTAAGGAAAGCTGAACAAAACTTGTGTTTTGCTGGTTTTACATACATGGTATTTGTTTACAGCACGTGCCAACTCTTAATAACAGAATGTCATTGTAATAAGTGATAGGAAAATTTCATTTTATTTCGCAACTTGAAACGTCAATGTACAATTTTAAAAAGATGATATAAGATTTATTAATTTACTGCTTCAGTTGACAAAATTGGAGATTTTCTGTAGTATGCTACACTTTTATCAAATTAGTATATATATGACAAAAAATTATTTTCATTTCATAAGCATTATATGAACGCACTTGAATTCCAATAATAAACATGAAACAAAGCGAGATTCTTATTTTTGTCTGATTTATTTTTTTGATAAATGATTAAACTGGGACTTGTTTCAATCGTTCAGCCACCTTCAACGGAAAGCGAAGTTGCTGGTGATAAGCTACTGGGAGGGTTAAATAAGAAGTTAAAAGTCAATCACACGGTGCGTACTATTATTTTCTTATTTTGTATTTTAAATGAGAATATTGTTTCCTTTATTTGTACATGTGAAGTACATTACATGCATGATCAATCTCGGACAAATTATATGGATGGAAGAGTAATGCTCAAACAGGTTTATAAAACGTGGGATAAAGTAATGTCAAACGCCCAATCAAAATTTGTAGAACCATTATCCAAACTTCTGGTGTTACCATTATATAGTAAATACTCAGAACTCAGAACCATGTTTTATGGACATGCGACATATATACAGAATGATGTACAGTACAGCCGTTGTAAAAGTATTGTACGAGATTATATCGTTTGGAGGCATGGTTCGTTGCGTATCGAGTATGCAGCCATGTTTATTATCGCATAAATTTAAAAACTAAGCAAAATCAGCAAGTTAAGTACTTACGTTTAGCTATTACTCCCGCCAGAATCGTAAAGTGTGAGCGCAAGGGCATTTTCTTGCAATTACAAATTTTATGTCGTTTCACTACATCTAGCTAATTATTTTCAGTGATTTGCCATGTTAACGATGCATGCTATTTTCATATTGTGATATAACCCGTCACCCCGTCTGAAAATCAGTTCCTCTAATATGAAGTCATAACTTTATCATCACTTGTAATAGAAATAGGTAGGAAAGCAAGACTGAAAGCCATAAATATCTCATTACATTGATGGCATGCGTGTACAACCACACAGCTACTTTCATATCAGATCATCATGGTGATGTTATCTTTGGAATAATTGTCGATTTTATGATACATAACATTGACTCAATCGAGTGGAAACATGTGCCATGAAATTGAACACAACTTTATCCTACGGTAATTATGATTATTGCAACACAACACTCCACTTTCCGATAAACAAGAAACCATTCCAGCTATAAATTTTTTCATAAAATGGCAACAATAATGTTTGTTCCAGGATATGCATCCAATTTCTACCAATTTTGAACTTTTATATGCTCACAGCTCAGAGTTATTGGGAACCAGGCAATTGCCAAAAATCTAAAGTACTAACGTGGGAGTGTATACTAAACCGGATTACAGGAAAGTCACAATTTGAACTTTAATCATATTCAAAAGTCTTTCGGAAGACTGAGCTAGGTAATTTTCTTACTAAGAACTTTATGGCAAGATTGCGTTTTACTAGTTATCGAACAACAAGCTAGAGGTAAACATTGGGAAATTGGGAGTGAATGCCACACTATGTTGAATGTGAGCACATTATTACAGGAGTTTCTTTTTATCATGATTTGGCTTGGCTTCCCAAACAGATGAAAGATGTGAAAAGACACGACAAGCTAAAGCCTATTAGGAAATGAACGGTATGGTGAGTATATACCGAGAAAAACTAGACGTAGGACGTAGACTTAGGCCCGATGAACGTCAATTTATTTACGAAGAAGTATAGGTTCATTTGGTTAAGGATAATGGCAATAATCTTGTCAGTTTCCATCTCTAGGTTATTATTCACAAATCGATTATTGCATTTTCCAACCCTGGCAATACATTCCTCAGCAACTTGTATATGTATGTCTGTCAACTTATATAACTTTCATTTCTTGTTGTTTCAATTTTGCAAAGGCTAAGGCTAACAGTGTGTATATATCATTCATAATAATTGGCAAAATGCGGTATATAAAGATAAACGTCTCAAATTTGCCACAAACTCTTGCACTATTGAGTAAAGCCCTAATGCCTAACCTGTAAGTATTTAGAAAACTCATGAGTATTACTATAATTTGCTTTGTTAAGGAATGTTCCTATTTATGCATGTAAAAGAATGTAAAGCATACACATTAATAAAGTCTCAATAAGCAGTATAAAAATACTCCTACCCTGCAACTTAAGGAGGTTAGTAACATCAAACCAGGCTATATTTAGGCATTGTATGTTTATGATTAATGACTTTATACCAAGTAATGGCTTTCGTCAAGGTTATGAACTTCCAGAATTTTTTGTAGGTAGAGCATTACGCAAGTTACTTTTTGAATGAAGCTGACTACAGCTGGATCTATTTTTTTAGCTAAGAAGTTACAAAGCCTTAAACCAGATGTTCATGTGCTCAGAAATAGAACTTTTCACATTGGCACATTTGGAGTGGAAAATTTATTCAAGGATACTATGTTTCGTCTAGTTGTCAAGCTTTAAGAAATATGATACATTTGTCAAAAAACACATCGCTGAAAACTAAAACCAGTGGACAATACAACAAGTCAATATCTTTTGTTATGAATTCAATGGAAAGGGTTTAATATAGCAAATTTTAATATCATGTACTTCTTCTGACATGTCTTTAAAATTGTTATGCAATCTTTTGGTATTTTAATTACATTCTGTGGTCACATGATGTCTGGTGACTAGGATAAAGTTTATTGAACAATTTTTGTGAAAATTCTCCTTTGAAAATGCTTTGCTTACCCCAACATTGAACTCCCATGGAAAACCTGTTGAGCTCTTCCTACTAATTATTTAAGACATGGCTTTTACCAGTTTACGCACATGTGGCAAAATAACGTCTTCCACGAAATCCTTAATTCATAAAATACGGATTGGTTGCCTAGTCATGTCTGGGATCGGTCATGGATGTTTCTGTACTTGTTTGTGGTGAAAGTGTCATTAAAGACAGCAAGGATTTAAGTGCCTGTCGAACTAATTTAATTGATTTTATTGTTTTATAGGGAGTTTTCGGTGACAAAACAGAATTCTCAACACTGACAAGGTTGTCGTACTGCCAGTGTCGACTGAAATTAGTATTCGATGCTATTTGTAAGCGTTTCAATTGGGAGCATCTTGCCATCATCTACGACAAGACAGACCTCTTCTCTTTCACCGTCGGTAAATTAATACTTACGTGTATTACCTGAGATCACAAAACCTACTGAATAGATTCTGAAGTACTATACGAAGCAGCTATGTATACAAAATTGAGAATTTTTAAATATGAAGATACACCTAAAATACTATTGACATTAATCCTATTAGACTTTTCGAATCAATTCCTATTATGATGTTCAAATTTACTAGATAATGGTACGGAATATACAAATAGGCATAATGATAGAACATTAATGCTTAATTGACTCATATTACAACGCCAACATTGCATATACATTGCACTTCAGTTTTCTTTCTGGCTAAATGTGGCTTACATTATCATATTAGGTAGATGATAGAACGCAACATGAACAGCGTCACTGGATTCCAAGAATTACTTTGCTTTTAATCAATTTATAACGGGGTAGCAGGCAGCGTGGTCTTGTATCTACATACGTATATATTTACATATCTTTGTCTTAAATACTCCATTACAGGCAGAATTTTGATCAACGGTCTGAAAGATGCCGATTATGAAGTGTATGGGTATGATATTGACGGTACTTACCCTCCCGATATGGATGAAGCGCTTACCGAAATTACACCGCATGCCAGAAGTAATTAAGCCGCATTGATTCTTTCCTATGAATACTTTCCTCATACTAATACGTGCTTAAATGCGGCCAAATGGCCAAAAAGGATTGAGTATTGTACTAAAATAAGGTTCATACATTATTTTAATTTTTTTAACGCTCAACATAGTTGTGATACTCAGCCTACAAGAGAATCTTGTTCGGGAATTCATGTTGAAAGCACATGCCCGTGGACTGACAAAGGGAGAATGGGCTTTCTTAGATGTTGAGCTTTTTAAGGTGGGTGTTGTACTGGAACCATATTATTACCATGATTTTTTGCTCACGGTGGCAGTATCCCGATAATATATTTACATAGAAGTTAAAACTGACAGAGTAGAGCCAATTTTTTAGCAACTTGTTATAGTTACATGTTTTTCCTTTATTCAAAAAAATGATCTTTTTCAACTGACAGAATAAGCCAAGTGAAACAAATGTATGGAAGAAAGGGGACAAAAACGATTTGATAGCACGGGAAGCATATGAAGCACTGTTGACAATCTCCTTACTGATGCCACGGTCACCCACCTGGAGCAACTTTTCACAAAGTGTCAAAGCCAGGGCTCTGAGGGATTACAATTTCACTTTCCCTGATGATGAAGAAGTAAGTTGTTCACTTGTTCGTTTTTTTCAAGTCCTGCCATGCATGCTTCTAATGGCCTAAAATAAACTATGTAATGCATCCCCTAGAATAATAAAAACCACACTGCACGACGCTTCTTTCCCATGGCTTGTGCAAGAAATGTGGATATGCGTGAGTGCGGCAGTAGTATTTTTCATTATACCGCATTTTCTCAATCTTTTTTTATATGTGAGAAGTAAAAGGTAATTGAGAAAAGCCTTATACTGAAGACAATGCAAATTCAAAGTTGGAATTATACGAAAAAAGAAAACTTTTTTTGAAGCAGCAAGTGGTTCGTAATCGGCACTCGCAGAGTATCCTTTTCGGTATAGTTATAAGTAAACCTTTGTACTTTGTTTGGAATGCAAGCCTATTTCTGCGATTAATGGCTTTGTTCGGTATTAGGTTATACATACATTACATCCTTTAAATACCCCATTTTATCAAATCCCATTGTCAGGTTAGATCGCCTTGTGAATATGCCTGGCTGAGAATAAAAGCTACAAAAACTTTTTCTCCATCGCGCTCTTTTTATCTTTTCCGTGTTTGAAGTTCTCTGGTCCGAGTTTTACATTTAAAGAAGTGCAAGCAAGTGGTAAAAGCTATAAGGACTAGAAGCTGTGTTATTTTGTCGGTTCAATGCTTTTAAAGCTTACGTTCACAGCCCATGTTTCTTTCTCAGACTCTCGGTTCAATGGTGCATGATTAATGGTAACATAATATTAATGAATTACATAGAAACGTATATAGATATACGTAATTACATAGAAAAATGAGCTTTTTATATAAGCCGTAATGCTTTATTACTTAAGTGAAATGCTACTAATTTCTTGTAATACGTCTGAATGAGTTTCGAACGTTTCAAGTAATACCTAATCACCTAATCCTTTTTAGAATGGTATTTTTTTTTAATGAAGGGTACTCTTTGAAATAGTTATTTGATACACGAACGACAAGATATAGGGCGTTCAATAATGCATAATGCACAGCATACTTTCTTATCAATTAATGAATGGTGTGTAACATTTGGTTCTGTTAGGTGTAACTGGGAATGTAACTATTGACGAGAATGGGGATCGTGATGCCCATTACTCCATCTTGGATATGAACCCTTTCACAGGGAAATTTGAGGTGAGTACTTGTACATTCTGAGTTTTTATTGAGCCCTTAAGCATGGAGAAAGTACATGTTTATTTACATACGATAATCTTATTACTTCCTTTGCCAATGGAATAAATTTTACTTTCATGAGATGATCATTCAAAAGTGCAGGGGTTTGGTCGTTGAAGAAATGTTTTCCAACTGCTATTCCAATGCATGAAGTATTTTCAATTTCAAAGTAAACGAAACATAACTCTTTGAAAAGTAAACTCATACGATAAATTCTTCATATAAGCTTTCTTAAAGGTGGATTAAACAAAACTACCGGAACCGTACAAACTTAGCCGAATCGGCCTATAAATCACGCTCAGCTATATTCTTCTAAATATACACATTTTAGAAATTAGAAATGGCTCACCCAATCCGTCGCATCGGCATCAAATTCGCATTTACCCAACTAACGAATCAATTCTTTAAAAAAAGAAGCCCTTAAATTTAAATAAATTTTATAATTGATTGCAGCAATAGATTATATATTAAGCATACGTTTGTCATTTTAGGCAGCATCCAGATTTTATTGGTAAAATACTAATCGTTATCCGAAGGGTATAGATATAAGCATAACTAATCAAATTTCATGGACACACATACATGGACATGTATACATATGTATTTTTGTTTAAGTGCCTAATTCAAGTTGTACAAATCTCAGCCTCGGTGCTTTTTATATGCTTGTTCTTGCGGTGGTTTTTGAATAGCCGGCTCTTAATCGGCATTGAATTCGCATTTACCCAACTAACGAATCAATTCTTTAAAAAAAGAAGCCCTTAAATTTAAATAAATTTTATAATTGATTGCATCAATAGATTATATTAAGCATACGTTTGTCATTTTAGGCAGCATCCAGATTTTACTGGTAAAATACTAATTGTTATCCTAAGGTTGTAGATATAAGCATAACTAATCAGATTTCATGGGCACGCATACATGGACATGTATACATATGTATTTTTGTTTAAGTGCCTAATTCAAGTTGTACAAATCTCAGCCTCGGTATTTCCTTACTCAGTTCCTGGCTTGAAAGTTAAAACTAGAGAGCATTGCCCTTTCATCCCAAGGAAAAAGTTGGGTTATCTGAAACGTTTAACTGATCAGCTAGTTGGTCAATAAAATTTTATGCGGGTGTCGCACAAAATTTTCTTTCAGGAAGAAGCATGCCAATGCCACCATTTTCGTGAATGAGTTGCATACTTTGTAGCAGAATTTAAGTACTTGCTCCAGTGTCGGAGAAAGTTCTTTGATTGTTTTACAAAGAAAGGAAAGATTTTTTTTTGCATAGTACGTTCATTGGACTGATACAAGGAAAGTAGAAAAGATGGAAAATCTCCGTTCGTTCTAAACCAACCTATCAAGCCTATATCCCAATACACATTCCCAAACGGCTGAAACGAAAAAAGTAAAACCTTGTGTAAATTTATGGATCGTAGAGCCCCAAGTCAATAAGTTTATTCCATGCATTATTTTATGGCTGTCATCAACAAGACAAGTCAAACTTATTTACTTACGTATATGAACATTGCTGCATCTATTTTACTGCCTTGCACGTATTGCATAAATCTACACAAAATGCATACTGATCAAACCACTTCCATTCCTCCAAATTTTTCCATGATATGCTTATTGTATTTTTGCATTGTTTAGCAGAGTAATGTATACGTTTGGGATGATGACGTGAGAATAAGCTGCGTCCCATAGTAACAATAAAAAAACAAAATTTGCTCAACGATGACAATCTTCTGATAGTAAACCTCATGACAATGCCAGCACAGCATCTGCTTTTCCATATTGCTCGGTCTCCCCTTGTTCTTTCTTAGACGCTCATTGACAGCCGATGGAAATCTTTGTGGTTTATTTCAAAAGTGCTTTTACCAAACTCCCAGCTTGTGGTAAAGTTTAAAGCATCTTAAGTTTTGTGTAAGTAAAATAAGCAATCTGCATAAGTAAGCGACTGCAAAGTATGGAGCTAAGTAAGAAATTAAGGGAACTTTTGTTGACTACAGATTGAAAATCAGTTTGGGTTTTGAGGTCTTTGGATTTCTCGGTGGAAAATGCGAGGCAATTCATCATGAACGTGTTTAAGATTTTGTATAGGTAGGTAGAAAATATTGTATTATAGTTTGTTTGAAGAGCCGGCTATTCAAAAACCACCGCAAGAACAAGCATATAAAAAGCACCGATATACGAAATATGAAATCTTATTTGATTTTTCGTTTACCTTCTCATCCGTTTATATTGATCATCTTAAATGTACACATGGCATTAGGTCGTTTATATGTATGGCATACATGTTTTAATATTGTGCTTTATTGTTCCCTCCATTGGAAAGAAAGTGAATTTTCTCTTGATATTTCATGCCAGGTTGTGGCCCATTATCTATCCCAACAAGGACTTGTCTTTGTCACAAATCGGGATATACGATGGCCAGGAAGAGGAAGTCCTCCGTCTGACATCCCAGTATGCGGATTTTTGGGCAATGATGTCAAATGTCAGAAGGATCAAGCTGTTGGAGTAATTCCATATGTTGGCGGGCTCGTTCTCGTTTTTGCACTTTCAATCTTTGCCGTCGTCGTCTTTGTATACAGGTAAGGATGCGGAGACAAAGGAGCTTCGGGCTGAATTCTTTACATTTTATTTTTTTCTCATTCATCTGCAAATTTATCGAAAGTTTTGCAGAGTTACCTACCAGTATGAAAAATGCATAAAGAAACATGTATGCAGTGTATTTTATCAGTTGTTGGAATACTAAATTTCTCAATCATATCATGTTAGGTATATATTGCATTTATACGCCTGAATCTTTTCGTGAGTAAAAGGTACTCTACATTGTAAGCTTTGTCTAGAATAAGACTATGGCTGATGTAAGCTGAACCCTTTTAAAATACAGACTACTTTCATCTTTTCCCATGGTGCTCACTATCATGACTCATGTTTTACATATTTTTTGCAACTACGCTTTTTTGTATTAGAAACTTATTCTAAGTGTTCGTTCTAGACTTGGCTGTGCGATAACAGAAACTTAGAAAATCTTCTTTTAAAACACAAAACTTCTTATGGTTCTCAACGGTTTTATCACAGGACGTAATGAAGTCTTGGGTTCTTAGAATAATCTAACATGCATTTTTGGTTGTTAATGAAACTCCGTATACCATTCCATTCAATGCCAAGGTTGAAACCAAATCTCGCCTCTCAAAGTTGATTGATATAATTTTGCATAACAATATTTCAACGCGTTCTTAACATTCTTTCAATAAAGTTTGGAATACTTGCATGTGTTAGCGTTACTGTGTGGGAGAGAAAAAGAAATTAAAATAGACTCTAAAGTAAACTCTGAAAATTGATGATTTTTCACGGTGACATCTGACATCCTCTCTCTGGTGCCTAGACTGAATCTAAAAACGTGAGCGTTATATAGGATAACAGGGTAACAGTGTAACGCGTGTGTCTGAAGGAGAAGAGTATGACAGCATGAAACACTGTTGTGGATTACTTTGGACGCACTACTATAGAAGAGCTGAAACCACCAAGCAACTTGGATCATGCATGCAGATCAAGGTGGTATGCATGTATGTGTGAAAGGGTTACATAGAATAGAAAAACTCTTTCCATTTTTATTATTATTATGACTATCGCAATTCTTTCTATCCTCTTTGACAGTAAATGGTAATGGTAGGGAAACACATGTGAATTATGGAACCGTGCGAATTTCTCCAGATGGAGAATGTTTTGTCAGCATTTTTGCTTTTTATGATTATGGTGTGAAACTTGAAGACATTTAGTAAAGTTTTTTTTTGTTGAAAATAAATAATTGCATGCATGCTTTTCAAAGGAATCAACCAAAAATGGGAATGTAGACATTCTTTAAGTTTTCTAAAGATTTTTTTATGAGTACCGAAACAAATATTTAATTAAGTGTATATACCTAATACCTGTCGTTTTAATTGGAGTTTGTGAAGCGGGAATGATTTTCCCCTCTGTGGTTAATTAATAATCTTTGATGTTTTGAAATCTTTAGACATCTCCGTGAGGTTGAGGCAGCCACCAGCAGCAAATGGCGCATACTACCTGAAGAGATATCTTTTGAAACTAATGACAACAAGGTAAACTTGAGGTTTATTTGTTCTTTTATGAGCCACCGAGCTTTCTTTATTTCAGTGTTCATTAAAAGTCATATTGTGAATTTTAAAAAAACTTGAGGATTCCGGCTAATGATAAATTACATACATACCTTTGTTCATTTTCGTTCAACGCATTTTTGAAAGTTAAATGTAGTTTAACAATAATGACAACGTATCAAGACGCTAGTCCCATGTAAAAATCCTTGCGATAGCTAAGTCATGTAACATTATCATTTCATGGGATAAATTTGTCAATATTTACATACGTATGTACATTAGTAACAATCATCAATATTAAAAAATCCTTGAAGCGAAATACTTCCTGTAATAGGTTGTATGTTCAGTAGCTGAATTAAAACAGAGGAAATGATAAGTTGGTAAATATTTGATCGATTCAAGACGTTAATCCTTTATTTTCTAGTCTAAAGGTCCAATGGAAGAGAAAGAAAGCTCTCGTGGCTCCCTTTCACTGGGAACTGTTACTGGTCAAACAACCTTTGTTCAGACAGCGATGTACATGGTAAGGGTAGCGTATTATATTCAGTGTAGTTTGATTGGTCCCCATAAGTTGTTAGATTACACGGTTACATCATTGCTGTAATAGAGAATCAGCTCCAGACTGTTGTTCATAGTTTTACTAATGCTTTTTTCATGGAATTCGACTTATAGGGTATTCAAGTGGGACTTCGGAAAATAACCCTTGTGAAACGAATCGAGTTCACTAAACTGATTGTGTCTGAAATTCGGCAGGTGAGTCGCAAACTTTTAATATTTTGTGGGTGGGCGTATCCCAAGAATATAAAAAGAAACTATTGCTTTTCTAGAGTTCAGGGTCAGGGAACTTTTGCTAGTTAAAGATTATATGAAATGTAATATGAAGTGACAGGTTACATTGGTCATTCTGCCGACCTCTCACCAATACATATATTTTGTATATGTTGGGGGTGTAGGTACGTGATTTACAACATGAGAATATCGCCAGACTGGTTGGATTATGTTTGAGCTCATCGGATCCAAAGAGCACGTCTGAGAAATGGGATCAGATATTAATACTGAATGAATACTGTTCGCGTGGCTCACTTCGTGATGTGCTCCTAAATGTCCACATTCATTTGGACTGGCCGTTCCGACTCTCTCTCATCTCCGACATTGCAAGCGTATGCTGTTTTTCACCATTTCTCTAATAATAATTTTGTACACTACATGATCTTGATACTGTTATGTTTATGTAGCATGTGTAAATGTATATAGGTACCTTTATGTATACGCAGAACTTTTACACTCGATCCATTGGCTTGCTACGATAAATCATTTGATCTTTCAGTGTCATATTGGGTCTTTAGAAATGTCGACATGAGTAAAGTTGATTGGACAAAGAATTATGTTTCTCATTAATTACAAATCATTGAATGACACGTGATCATTTTCAAACCCAGCTCGTTAAATGGGGTGTAATCAACTTAAGGAGAAAGTCATTCCTTGATTACTTATTTCACTTGATGGATTTATCAGAGAATTATTTTGCACAATGAAGTAGAATGAGTAACTTTATCTTCAGCGCTATACAAAATCCCAGAAGTAATCTGCTTTTCCTTTTAATCAGCCTTAAGAAAATCTATACAGCAATAAAAGCTTTTAAGTATAAACTATTGGTTGGCATTTTAAGGATTCCTACAAAAGCTGTGTACTTAAGTAATTTGCCATGATTTTGATTTGATATAATCTATTGTAGGTATCATGGTTATTCACTAATCTCATTTATAATCACACAGATCAATTTAATATAAACATACATAGTCTGTCAATCGTATTTCTGAACTTTTGAAACAGGCAATGTCATTTCTTCATTCTAACGTTGGACCTCACGGTCGACTGAGCTCTGCAAAGTGCCTGGTAGACGCTCGTTTTGTAGTAAAAATCAGTGACTTTGGTTTACACGCATTACGCAGCTTTGAGCAAAAGGAGCCCTTAGATGTGGACTACTTTATAAGTAAGTTGAAAAAAAGAATTGTTTCTTAAAATGTAACACGAACTACGAACAAAGGGCTTGGTTAAAAAGGTTGTACTAATTTTAGTTTATGTTATTATTATTACACTGTTCTGCTACTCCACAATTTACTTGATTTGGTTTTTTAAATTACTCAATTCTCGAGTCGCCTTTTACTCTTATTCATATTCTTGTATAAATTGCCTGCGGTAAATTTTACAAAGAAATATAACCGACATACACGTATGTGCTCATTTACAGAACTCCTCTGGGTAGCACCTGAGCATTTACCAAGGCCAGGGAACTTGGAGAGATATTCCCTCAAGGGAGACATTTATAGTTTTGGAATAATACTGTACGAGATCGCATACCGTGCTCTTCCGTACAGCGTAAACAACAATCTAACCCCAGAAGGTAATGCAGATTATTTAATGGGCTTCTGCATGTACGTGTGTATGTTTTCTCATCAAGAATTCAAGATTTTATTATGAGTCCATTTATTCCAGACATAGTTAAACTTGTACTTATCAAATATAAATCTTGGTTTTGACCCTATATATCTTGCTTACTTTCACAACTAGAATGAACGTCACTCCAGTTAATAAACGAATAATCTAGTTGTTGATTGCACAATGATATTTTAATCTATTTCAATACCTTGAAGTAAATATACACTCATCACAAGATTATTGCTAATTACATGCATGCGTGGCTTAAACTAACGTAACATAGTGTTACTGAAGAAAAGTCTCTTGAGAAAGTAATTCTCGTTTTAATTCACCTCCAGAAATCGTGGGGAAAGTAGCTTCTCATTGTGCACCACCATTCCGCCCAGAGATTACGGATGACTGTGGCCCACTAGAAATACGGCAACTGATGCAAAACTGCTGGCTTGATTGTGCCGATGACCGACCTGATTTTGGTCTCATTAGGACCATTCTAAAAAAGTTGATGAAGTAAGACTTTTCAGTTCATTTCAGTAAAAGCTAAAATATACGTTACTGTACTGAGCCTATCCCTTACTTGGCAGCAAACAAATTCTTCAGAAGGTAGTATACAAAACCTTGAATGGGAAATCATGCATAAGTTACTGCTTCTAAGGCCATAATAATAAAAAGTTCAGAGAACCACAACCAGTACATAAAACCCATAGTAGTAGGTCATACACATAAGATGCATGTAGTAGAAATGGGGTACTTCAGGCTACAAACTGAGATAATACTCTTGTCGAGCGTGCCCATCACAAAATCTCCCCGTGTGTAAAAGATTTATGTGCTGAGCAAGCAACTTTCCATAGATTATCAGTAGGGATGAATGCCTCATGCGTAATCCCTTTAAAAAATTTATCAGCCATCTTTTATTTTTTGTCGTTTTTACTGCATAGAAAGGATAAAACTTATGCACACACAAACACATGCACACATTTATTCAAACTTTCATCAAAAAGTTTTGGTGAAAGTAGCCAACTATTGACACCACCTTCATTTAGTACACATAGTTTTGGTACCTTTTCAGTCAACAACGACGTACCTCCATATACAATCATTATGTTTGCAGGACAAACTACAAGGCATATTTACTATTTACCACAGTTTGAGTTTACTCTGCATATTATAATATACAACCCATGGGAAAGGTCACTGTCACTGGGTCCGAAGGCAAATTGCCAAAGTAAGCTGCAACAATCTGAAAAAAAATCCTAGAAAGCATTTGCTTGTTTGTTATTTAGTAAATTCACCAATCTACGTGTTTCACTGGATGTTTTCAATTTGCTTCAAGTAACTTGATCTCATGCTCATCAGAATGTCAGGCTACAGATGAATGTTAATTTCACATTGTAATGAATCTGATGTCCCCTCAATGTAAACTAGATTATAAATCCCAAAATTCTACTCTACTAGTCAATCTTCCAAATTAAATGATTAAAACATTGTAATAACGGTTTGAGCCATGCCCTCGAATTATTGTATTTATTTTAGTAATTGCAAATTGCAAATGCTCCGTCGCAGTCATAATGTAGTATGTAATGTAGGCATAACGTGTTCTTAATCAAATAGTAATAAATGTAATGTGACATGTATACAATTGAAGCCGTTGGAAGAGAACATTTAAGTTAAATCTCTGTTTCCAACTGTGAAGCAGGAAAAATGTGAAAAGCTGCGATACTTCTTTATTTTATTAGTATGGATTTTATATAAACGGGAGTAGATTTGAAATACATACATTTGATATTCTCATGATCAAAACTTTTTTGGTTCAGTTGTGGCAGACTTGTTACCTTATTATTCATTTGATATATTCCAATGTGTACGCATGGTTAAATGATGAACAAGATTTTTTGGACCATGCTGATGGCAGCCTCCGTCTTTTTTTCTCTCTCCGTTTCTTCCATGCAGAGGAGCAGGCACACTAAGCTTAGTCGATGATTTACTGAGAAGGTTGGAGCAGCATGCCACACATTTGGAGGCATTGGTGGAGGACAAAACGCGAGAGTTGGAACAAGAGAAACGCCGCTCAGAGGATTTGCTCTACCAAGTTCTACCTCGGTAAGTAAACGTTATTCCACTTTCTCTTTCTACTTTCTTTTGGTTCTCTTGTGTATAAAATACTCCTACTCCTACTTTCACCACCAAATCTCTATACCCACTTTCCCTTTTTTTTCTCTCGTCTTCGTATTTCAGGAAAAGATGATTTTTCACACACAGGCTCACATGACATTCATACTATAGCTTATTACATATTAAAATCACACACTTGATCATCTACCATGTATAACATGTGTGTGCTAAACCAGAAATCGGGTGATCGTGCGTTATTATGTAATATGCATTTATATACATGCCTAAAGTAACCTACACGAATCCCCGTACCAAAGAAAAAAGTTTTTTTGTTATGTGAGAAAAAGCATAAAATTCCTTTCTTTCTTTCCTCTCTTCGACTACTTTCTTTTTTATATACCAGCAGCTGTGTCGATAGGAACAATGATTATCGTGTGTGTAGTGTAATAATATATAATACGAAAATAATATAATTTTAACGTAAAAGCATTTTTGGTGAATGAATGAACAAAGAAAAAAACTTTTTCTGGAAAATGAGATGCTCGATTGGATTTGGTCTGCATGGTTAGTTGAGTATATTTTATTTTTTATACAAAGAAAAATATTTAGGTTCGTTTTTAATGCTACCACTACTACCCCTACAAATGAATCGATCATTGTTGTTCAGCACGATTTCCCGACATTTATGGCCAATACTTTTTATGTAAATTGCAGTAAAAACCAAGTGATGAGGATCGTAAACGTAGACAAGCAAGAAGCACTTTACGATACCTACTTTGTAAGAGAAAAGAAAGTGAGAGACGAGAAGTTATGAATTTATTTCCGTTCATGCATACATTTCAATTTGCATAGTTTGAAGAAGAAGACACAAA
>JAHZNG010003589.1:0-17882 GCA_027744375.1 Orchesellides sinensis
CCGATGGATACTAGTAGTACGCCGGTGCAGCAAAATCAGTTCTTTAATCGAACAAACCAAGGTCAAATGCTTACGCAGTCAAGTCAGTCTCAAGTACAGCATGCTCGTGATATGGAAAACCAACAAGTTTCAGTCCCAGATTCATCCTCGGAACCTCCACCTCCCAAAAAGGCAAAATCTAAGTCGAAAAGCAGTAAAAAGAAAGTCACGCTTGATCTTGAGCAGTTACTTAAACAATCTGGGATAATGGACGAAGATTTAAATGATGATATGTCTTTTGACTTTGGATTTGGGTCAATGGATACTCAGCCCAATGGTTTGCCTCCCTCTCCGCAGGTTCCTCCGGCCCAAATTCCGGTGATTAATACTACAGGTAACTTAACGTTTCAGTATGCTTAAGACTAGGACCATTTAGAGTCCAATATTTCATAACCTTATGTATGTATTATTTCTTACCTGTATGCATGCCTGTATTTAGAAACTCCCAAGAAAAGTTCGAAAAAATCCAAAAGTAATGCAAAGAAATCACCAGCAACACCACTACCGCCTCCACCAGCTCCCGTTGCTTCACCAAGTCCAAGTGCCAAGCCAGCGAAGAAAAAGTCTCCTTCGAAGAAAAAGACACCGCCATCGCCGGCACCGCCGCCACCTTTACCTCCTCCTCCATCTCCTGTATTAACACCGACCAAGAGTAAGAGTGGAGGATCAAAAAAGAAATCTGGGAATGTTAATGAAACTAACCAGAAGCCTGAGACAAAGACTGCTTCATCTAAGAAGACTGCACCGCCCAAAAAGATTTCAAGTTTGGATACACTATTAGCCACTATAGACGCTGTTGCTGCTGCTGCAGGTGCATCTTCCTATGCCTCAACGAAAAGCCAGTCTCCTCCACCACTACCTTCTACTCCTGCACGAAAACCAACACCTAGTCCAAAGAGCAAAAAGAGTAAAGTAAAAACTCCTGCACCACCTGCTCCAATTCCTGCTAAAACTGAAACTCCGCCCCAGCCAGTTTTCTCTTCACCAGCACTGTTACCTCCTAACTCCAATCTATCTCATACTCCTGTATCTTCAGTTCTCAGTCCTATTACTTCACAATCTATTAGTTCTACCGTCAGTATTCCTGTTACAACACCCGTTCTAACTTCTTCTACGGAACCTACACCATCGATAAGCTCCGTTACCCCTTCAACACGAGTAACAGGTGCCAGCCTTACCAATGGCAACGCTAGTGTCACTACTTCTCAGTCGGGCTTAACTCGTGTTGTACAGACGATTCAGTTGACACCACAAAACCAACAGCTACTTCGTAATATTCAAAGCCAGATTCAGAGGTTGTGTGCTTTGCCAAAACGAAGTGAAACTGAACAGTCGGCATTGCAGAAGCTGGTTGTACTACAGCAGCAAGTAATAGCCACAGGAATTCCCGTCGCTAATCCAGCTCATCTGAACAATGTAAGTGAATAATAACAATAATTATCAGTACATGCAGTATTAATACATTTAAGCCGTCACGTAGTAGGTTATTCTTGTATATAAATATTATATTATTTAAGTATGTATAGACTATTCATTAATTTATTATTAAGTAGGCTCAGAAATGGGTTATGGACTATTATATCAGTTGTTTTATCTTTAATGCGAGGGTATGGGATGAACGGTTGTAGGGCTTTTTGGGCTAGCGTGAAGATTGGATAACAATTGGGAATGGGTACATTGGTGGATGGTTAATTAATTCAATTTATATACCAAACGCAAAGACTGCTGTGAATTTAATTAAGATGTTTTGGGTTGATTAACTGGTTAAATATATTGCTTAACCAGATGCAAAATAGCAAACTATTCCTTATGCAGAGCTGTTCAAATTTCGGGTAGTTTAGTTTTCACTATCACTATTATGCAATGATGCAATATACCAATGCCAGAAATCGTATGCAAAGTAATCATGTAGCGGATACAACAGTGTATGATGGTATTTTGTGAGTTTTATTCAGACTTTTTTTTTAAATTGACGATCTCTAAAGCAAAGCTCAGTTTTACTTTTCGAAAGAAAGTATTTTATATTGCAATGAGGTGTATTACATAGGTATCTTTAGCTATAGTAGTAGTATAATGTTACTGCACAATTCAATGCAATAGTCGTGTAGACTGAAGGTTACTAGTTTCTCTTTTACTTAATTTAAAAGCTGTATGTGAACTTTGAAGTAACTAATTAACTTACCGCACTTTTCTCAAGTGATAACTAAAAATTGGAACGTAAATAAATGTTTGAGTGTGGCACAGTATTCCATAATTACTTACTTTTTTCAATTCAGAATCCTTTTTTGTCATGGACTCTCCAATCGTACTGTACTTTTTGATTACTTCAACCCAAACCCCACGATTATGAGAGTACATTCGTGTGTCATAATAAATAATAGTTTTAAAACTGCCTATAATACGCATTGATTGATTAAAAAGTTAGTTTGTGGTGATGATAAAATAACTGTACAAGAGCATGTAGGTTGGTAGCAAAAATTTGCTTAAAATCAATCTGTAATAACAAGTGGTCTACTCATGTAATATATGTAATAGCTGGCTCAGAATGTGAACGTTGAATCCATCAGTCTGGCGTCACCAAGTGCTACCGTGCCTTCTTCTGACATTGCGACTGCCTCATCTACAGCAATAATACCTTTAGTTTCACTCCCAGACAGTGATATATATTCTAACCCAGTTTCATCAACAGTGACAACTGCCGCAAAGCCAATACTTGCAAACTCAAATGTCATAAATTCCTCAAAGCCCAACAGCTCAATGCTTTCAAGTAATGGGTCTTCTCCTGTGCCCAATTTTGTTGGAGCAACAAGTGGTGGCAGCTCCAATGGGGCTTTTATTGTTGGTAGTCCATCAGTTTCCTCCACTGCATCACCAGACTCAACAAGTAATCTCACTAATAGTTTGAATTCTGACCAAGGTAGTCTCCTCCCCCCCTCGACAGTTGTCACAAATTCGGGTGGTAACACGTCAACAGCAATTGTAAATACTGGTGGAATGGGGAATATAGTAGTTTCAAATGTAAAAGCAGATTTGGGGCAGTTGAGTGCATCTATATCAGTGGCATCCTCAGAAGATAAAAATAAGGTAAAATTAACTCAACTAACGGTTTCATATAAATCTATTTGCTGTCGTATTCTCTCTCCACGCATTTATTTGTCAAAGAAATATAATATCCTTTCATTTGTTCCAAAAGCTGCAATAGATATTTATTTCTTTTTTTTTCATATCATTGTAACTCATTTTATATACCCGATAGATAGCCAAACGATAGAAGAATTCTGAAGTTTTTTTTTGGTCATTCATTCTTGCAAGCTGCAACCATTTTTTGCAATCCGTCTGTGGAAATATCTATTATCGCATCGCATGAGTAATGTTTGCTTTCACTTTAAAGCAGGAAGACTGAATTATATTGTTTTATCTATAGATTATGTAACGCGTTTTGAGACGTGCATGTTATGTAGTTCTGATATTTTACCTTACACACATTCTCGTACTACTTCATCATCGCCAATGTCCTGTACTGGTGGTTCATTAACTGTATCTCACATTATTGCAAAGCTCATGTATAATATTTTAGCTTTATATACAATCTTTTGGCCTTAGTTTTATTGATGCTTAATTCTCGGCTTCATAGCTTAATTGAGTAAATTATCTAAACACCTAAACAAAACTAACCTACCTACATAGCTTGCAGTTTACTTGAATATGTATAATATGTATATTACTTTATTTGCCTTTTTTGAAAACGACTTCTAATTGCATATACATAAGACTTAACATTCGAGAGTAGAGGCATTTCCTCGTTGCTAATTTCCTAAGGAGAGTGCGTTACAAAGCTTTTCTATGAATTTCCAGGAAAATACTCATGGGAAAAGTTCGTTTGGGACAGCAGCGTCTTTACCGGCACCCACTCCTACATCTAGTACGAGTTCTTTTGCATATAGTCAGCATCATATTCCTTCATCGAGTTCCTACATGTCATCATCTTTTTCAGCAAGGTCAGCCGTGGACGATAAAAAGTTTGAAGAGCAACGTTTGGCTAACATGAAAGCTGAGGAGGAAAAACGCGCCAGGTGGAAGAAGGAAGAGTTAGTCAAAAATCTAATCCTGAACGATGCTTGTGCGCAAAGAAAATTTTAGAGCTTACAACATGTATTTCATTTTATGATATGTTTGAATTGCAGGTTTGAAATGCTATTGCAGCGAGATCAACAGTACGTGGTGAAACCGGACTATGAAGTGCCCTTTAGCTCCAAGAAAGATGCTGTAGAACGTTTGATGAAGTACCATATTTATAGAGATCGTAATGATATGAATTTTGAAGAATTTGATGGTGAATTCGGGAACAACGCGGGTATTTTACTCGAGAAGTTTTCTGTGATGATGTCCAAGTACCGAAACCTGTTGCTCAAGGAGTCGATGGTATTTATTTTTCTATCACAAGTTGTAAAATCCCGTTAAAATCACGACATGTGGCACCACACACTATCTTATCTTTTGCAGAAGGAAGTTGGTTGTGCAGAGCGTGTAATGCTAGAGAGGATGTTTGTGAGCGAAGAGAAAGTCAGACTGGAGCAAGATAGGCTAATGGTCGCACAAGGAGATGGTAAGCGAATGGGGTTGTATTGTAAACTTTATTTTTTCGTTTATTTATGGGGTCTTATATTAAGCTGGTTAATTGTCATCTAAAGTTTTAGAGCTTCCCCCTCCGCCCGAAAATTGGGTACCAAAAATAAAAGATATGGTGGATAAGGAGATGATGGAATTTGAACCTCTGGATCCCGTTGTGAGTCAACAAGTTCAGTCTGCAGTAGACTCAATAATAGGTTGTGAAAGTAATGACACTAGTAATTACTTGCTAGAGGAGGGTGATAAAGTAAGAATGAAATATTGGTGATATTGTTTTATTTTAGCTGTTGTGCAAGTGCATAATATTATCTGTTCCCTGTAATTATGTTTCCCATTTTTTCAGATTGAATATGATGCCTTTGGTGTGCCGATAAACAGCTCTGGATACGCAGGGCTGACTTCAGCCTCATCGGCAGACATAGACGAGGCTGTAAGATCGATTCTAACGTAGGAGGACAATCAGGACGTCTTGCAGTCATATAACTGAACGGAAGTTGCCGGGAATCGTTGAAATCGGGGTTAAGGAAGTTTGCAATGTTGCATGTTGCACCTTACCAAATATTTGTGATATTGCGGCTGAGCAAAATTGATGTTACGCTGGCCCTTGGTCTAGTGGCCGACATAATATTTCGTTCAAGTTATTGATATCAAGCCTTTTAAATAAGTTATTTATTGTTTACTTCGGAGGATTGTGTTTCTATTTATAAAGCAGTTGACTTTACATAGATAATTTGTGATAACGAACAAAATATTTTACAGATTTTACATCACTTACCAGTGAAAGTTTATATGAAATAACGGTAAACTGTTGAAATATGTTTATTTTATTCTCTTATATGTTGTGGGGAGCAAATCGTGGCTTTTGTCCGTGACATGTATTCGTATTGAAATCCTGGATATTAATGAAAGATTTTTTATAAACCTTGATACATGACCTTGTATGTACATATATGTACGTTTTATCTTGACTATGGAATTGAATTGCATATTATGCGTTGCAAACAAGCGAAACACAGTTCAAATTTTAACCTGGTTCGCAAGGATAATGATTTAACAAAATTACGCATGATGTTTACATGAATTATGCTCGGAAAAAGCGTAGGGTAGTAATGGCGTTGGGTTCTTCCTTCAATAGCATTTATTGTTATTATTGAAGCAGTAGATTAGCATTTTACAAGCTGTAGCTTGTAGAGAAAATTTGTACCAGAACTGATATAAATATACTGGTCCTCTCGCCAGATTATTTTTAATAAATGCTACACGTCTGTCAAAATAACGAAGATCGGCTCGACTTCAGTTTTCTCATATTTTTTTCATCGCATATTAGCATATGTACATTAAACCTTGATCAGCTTTTTGCAATTAAAAATTTCGAGAATTCATAACAGTAATTGGGAACATGAAATTGATATCTAGAAATCATTATTTGGCATTCGTAAATGTGCACAAGTTTGATCATTTATTGACGGATCAGACTTGACACCTTAACATTTGGAAAACTAGTTTCAATGTTAAAGTATGCGATTGCACTTAGCGAGTTTGAGCGTAACTGCATTCATTAACTTGCTGCTGAATGAGAAGTGATGAGATCGATAAGCATGCTTTGAATGAAGTAAGTTTAGATTGAAAACTTGTATTTGAAGTCCCCAATTACATCGTATTGTTATAATATATGGTGCAATCATTAATATTACATGCTTGGAATTTTCCAAAACTTTCAAACATAAGTGCAAAACATGTCTTCTACTTCCCATTTAAAGCGCAACCAAAGACTGAATATGTGGATGACATTTTCAGACCGGAACAATTTTTCAATACAGCCGATGCTTTTCATGTCACCTTTAAACTCTTGTCCAGTTAAGTTTTGATGAACATTTTGCACGTAGAAATGTTATGCAGGTAAAGACCAACGATTGAAAATTAGCTCCACTGTGATAAAATGTACATTAAAGATATCACCGAAAGATAGCAATAATTTTGAAAAGTCCCTTACAAAACTTTTATTTCACGCGATTTTTCAAAACAATTTAAAAAATCAGGTTTGCAACAGTTTGTGAAAATGCACAATAATAATAACAACGAAAAGTAGATTTCAATATTATAGGTTAAAAATTGTCAACGAATATAATGATGCTGCTCACCATTTTTGCGTTACAAGACAATACAAGAATTCATGTTTCTTTAAGTATTATTATATTGTACATAGCTAATCTACAAGTAGTTTTTAATTTAATACATTACATTTGCAAATTTAAAAGCCCTTAGAATCGAGAACATTGTAGTGACAAATTAAAGTGATGCACGGGTTTAGTAGTTTTAGTAAATTCTTTCATACGTATTAAATGTGTATGTATATTATTATGTAGTGCTGTAATATTTTGTACGGCAAGTAATAACTTAGCCACTAAAAATCGATTTTGCATCTTAAAGTTACATTTTGTACCTAAAGTTCCGTAACAAATGAATACATAACGATTAACAATCATTAAACTAATTATTATTATTACAATGTGTAACAACATGATATAATTTCTTCTAATGAAAGGCATATATTGCAGATACGAGATGTAGGTGATTAAATATGAGATTATTTTTACCATATTATCAAAGCTGGGTATTTTTAGGAGTTCCATTTTGTCCATTAGGATGTGCAGGAAGTTGGGATTGGAAACTACGACTAAATATTATGATCTACTTTCACAATATTTTTAATAATTGCGCAGGCTTTTTATCGTTTTTATTAGTTTGGGTCACATTCTAGTAATAAATAAAAGGAGGTTGATCACAGCCGCTGTTCTGTGTCTTTGTTTTTCATTGTATTTTAAAATGGATTTTATAATTTATGTTTTTGTCATTTATAGCTGAAAATTTTGATTATCTAGAAGTCAGTGATCTCCTCTGAGCAGTTCAAACAATAAGTTAAAGCCAGACGAGTCTTCCGGTTTGGCGGTAAGCATTTCTTTGCCAACCTGTAGAACAGCATAATTAAAATATAATTGAGTTACTTCTGCCTGATTTCCAGTAATAACCAAGAGGTAAAGGTAATTTCTGAATTTCATAAGTTAGTATGCATGTACCTGACATATTCGTTGCAGCTCTGGAATTTTCAGAAGAAGCTCCCCAAATTTGGATAGAGATTCTGGGCATCGTGCAATCGTGTAAGCTTGCAAACACTGAAGCAATCGTTCTTGAGATTCCCTTACTTTGTCTCCTTCGTGATAGCTCGTCAACTTCTGTAAATAACCAAAATTCCTATTTATTAGTACCAAATTTATAGTCATATCCGACAAACGAAATCAGTTTATGAGTATTTTACCTGATGACATGAGAATGATCACTTTTAAAGCTGCATATTCTACAGTGTCTAGCCTCAATCGACGTAAATTATCTGTAAAATGAATCATTCGTGTGATGCACTGATTCCCATGTGCATCAGATTCTTTTAATGTTAGCCTCTCATTGATTCTGATGCTTCCTGCTGGCATCGGAATGGACCGATAGCAGCACGAAAACAGAAGTAACTCACACCATGAGTTTAGTAACAATTTGGTTTGGTCATCGACCTACAATGGCAAACGTAACATCATTTAGCTAAGCATTACACAATTTTTATCAAACTAAGAATAAAACTATTTTACATGCAGTATGCATTTTTACCTGAATATTCTTAAATAACGGTAAAGATTTGCACCATTTTACAAGCCTATATAGCCTCCTATCGGCAGCCGCACAGAGCTCCTGCAGGTAATCCTGATTATTAGAATTAGACGACGAAGACCTACCAAGGTCATTATCTTGATCCCCGTCAGCAGAGAGATGCCACAACGACTCACACTCTACGATTTCCTGCAAAGTAAACGAGTTCCCATTTCACACCTTTAATTATACACACGTTTTTTTAAATTTCATTTCCTCAACAAAGTGGTGGATGACGCACACCGTAGCTTATAATGCCAGGGGATGGGTTCGGTATCAAATGAAGCGTAGTCATGCTAGCATTCATTACACAACAAATACCTATGCACTACATAGTTTGCACACCTGCAAAACTGCCTGTAATAAACTTTATACATAATAACAAACTATAAACCGAGGGAGAAAAAGCGCTTGCTTACCTTGAGTAGATTAGGAATTTCCCACGTCGGTGGTTGACTCTGCTGGACACTTTCGGCGTGGGAAGCTCCAGAGGAAGCCGGAGGAAGAGCATAACTGCAGGCATAAGTACTTCGACCTCCTCTTGTCCTGTCTTCACGTATGGCTGTAGGTGTTAATTTTTAAGTAATACTGAAATTGTGTTCTGATATATGTATTTGTATGTGAGGAAGGCAAAAATTGTAAAGTAGCATACCCTCTAATTTCATTCCTACACGAAGGCACTTATCAAAACGACATGCAGGACATTTCTTCCTTGTAGCAATTGCAACATGGCACGAAGCTCCACGAAGGAGACAAAGTAAGGGAATCTCAAGAACGATTGCTTCAGTGTTTGCAAGCTTACACGATTGCACGATGCCCAGAATCTCTATCCAAATTTGGGGAGCTTCTTCTGAAAATTCCAAAAGTAAGACAAAATGAGATACAAAAATTAAATGATTCCGAGTTACGTTAAGTAAATTATTGTGGCTATGCTATCCCATTCATACCTGTTGATTAACTGCTGCCTCGAAATACCCTGAGATGTGAGATTTGAAGAAAGTAATACTTCCGGTTGATCCCCTTCTCCTGTTGAATAATTATAGCCAATAAATCATTATCATTGAATGAGAGTATTTAGGGGAGCTTTGACTTAAATCAGCAATTTATAATATTCTAAAAACTTACCGAAGTCCTCAACCTTGTTGACAACACGATTATGAGAAAGGAGAGGTGAGTTGGACGGTGATGGGGGAGTAGTATTATTAGACGAGGACGAAAAGCTCCTTTGTGACGCATCCGAATTATGGCGAGACAAATTGGATGATGGGGTCGACCAGCCTCCCAAGGCTGAATCGGGTGAAGGGGGAATCCTAGGAAATGAGAGATTCATGGGTGGCTGTTGTTGCAACATTGCTCCAGCTTGTCCGGAATTACTGTTATTGTTACTATTTCCTGAGGTTGTGGAATTGTTCGGCACTGTAAGAGAGGCAACAGGTACTGGAGGAGGAGCTCCACTTGAACTACTTGTTGCAGGAGGACCGTTGCCGCTTGAGATAACGTTTACGTAGTTATTATTAGCACAGGTAAAAGAATGCTGCTGCAAGGAAAGTGGCAAATCACTCGTAGAACTGTTACCATTGTTGTTAATATTGTTGTTGAAACTGTTATTACTACTGTGATTGTTGTTATTTTTTGACGGAGGACTTGTCACTGAAGAAGCAGCACCTGAGATACAACTATTGTTGTGGTTATTGATGTTATTTATGCTACTGGTTGTTGCATTTACGTGGTTAATGGCATTGTTGCCAGCGTGTGCGTTTGAAATAGTTCCAAAGTTATTTGAAGAATGAGTTCCGGTGGGATTTATAACGCTACCACTGCCTGACACAATACTATTGTTATTATTACTATTCCCTATTGGTTTGCTCGAAGATGGTGGTTGTGTGGTTGGCAACTGAGGTGGAGTATTTCTACTATTGTTCGATGGAGAAGAAATGCTATTAGGAAAATTGCAGGGGGATGCTGATTGAGCTTGCATTAATTTTACAGGCTGCAAAGCCCCATTCCCTCCACTTTGGGTTTGCTGCTGAGCTTGAGCAAGGCTGACCTCAGGGGATGCTTTGGAATTTGCTGATTGTTGCTGAGTAATGTAGAATGAATGAGACTGCAGTTGTTGAGATGAGACAAGATTGGAAGCTCCAAGGATTGGAGCTCCAGTAGTAATTGGCACCTGTGATGACGTTGTCCCGTGTTGGACAATCAATGAGCTACCCTTTCCGTTCGCAACCGAGGAGCTACCAACGGAAGGGCTTGAGAAGGGATGGGGACTTTTCGAGCATAGGGTCACCGTTGTAATTGTATGAGGAATCACTATGCTCCCACCTGGAGCTCCAATAGCTTTCGCTACCCCACTGTCAGGTATAGTTTGGAAGGCACTTGGAGGCTTGGGTGAAGAGAACTCGACGTCTTCGTCCTCTTTCACTGTGCTGTCATCGTCTTTTGTGTCCTGTAAATGTAATTCATAATAGATATCAGCAACGTAAATGACATTGCGTAGCACAGCGTACTGTCACGAAAAGGTGAAGATGATTCATTATTCCCAACTTACAAAGTGTTAAGTATGACTGAACTGAGATTGACATACTGAACTGATCTTTCACCGGTAACACTGTGCACGATTTTTGGCGTACCATTTGTCTAAATTAGAACTTATATTTGCATCTAACGCTTTTTGTACATATATGTACGTATTGAAACTCAAAGCACAGACAACAAAGCAAATGCTACTAGTATGGCTCTATTTTTGTGTATGTTAACGGTATGTCGTCTGCTTCCTATTCGTTTGAAGGACGTTCTTGTGTCAGTTGAATCAGAGGTCAAAATGAAACAACGTCATTTTGCATATGACTGTTAATTAAAGTAACTGGATAGTTTTATCCTGCTGCAAACAAGGTTATATTGCTAGTCATAATGCAAAAACTTAGAAAATAAAATGGGTACGAGTTATTATGTCCGTGACAGTGGGTACGTAACAACAGCTCAATTCCAGCGGAGTTCGAAAATGACAGTGAGAACGTGCTATGCAAACACACACTCCATTACGTATTTTTCATATTACGCTTCTCAAATTGTCTTATTTTTTGTAACACACTGCTAGGCTTGCCAATGAAACCGCATGGAAAACATTTTAATTATTCATGAAGGTTTTTCACTCGTTTTCTAAATGAAAATAGTACATAGTGTTATTCTGTGTACCCGAAAAACGATTAAATAAATGGAACGTTGCGGGGTAAGTTACATATTATGGGATATGGGTATGTATCGCTCAGTTTCTTGCGGTCGAAACGGGAAACCTCAAGTATGACCGCATTTTAGTAGGCGTATGTGTATATAACCGAACTTGGTATGTCACCTTGTCCATTATTAGCTCAGGCAGGCATATCTGTTTTCCAGTTGTCACAAAATATATATATAGGTACTAGAAAGATGTTATGTTCCATTACATATTTAGCGTGAAGCTTACCAAAAACTGTTATGCGCTCTTTAATAACTGGATACGTCATTTCCTTGTGGGTTAGCATTAACAAAATATTATGTTTGAACCTATATTTCCCCATTATGCGTCAACAAGGTGTTTTGTATATACATAATAGCGTAAGTTAAGTAAAGGTAGAAAATAAACAACAGTTTTACGCAGCAAATAACTTATATAAAACACTCAAAAAACAAGTCAAAGCAAATTCACCGACCTTCGGACAAAGGTGAAACAACCTTAAAACTTTCACCACATTAAAATGCTTGCTTTTACGTGTATAATATGTAGTTTTTGATTGAATTCACACACTTTCACCAAAAACAAATCATTGGTTAGAACAGCTTTGTGTCTTGTCTTTTGCGGATGGACGGACTTTGGGAAATAACATACCGAAATAAAATGACCTTCTCGAAGAAGGATTTTGACAGAGTCAAAGACAACAATCTATTAAAATTGTTTCATGGCACTGTAAAACGAAATAGCTCACATTTTTATGTGAAATATTGTACTCTTGTTTGATAACAACCACCCCTTGGCGTGTGGTATAGCTTGTATTTAGTGAGTAAGAAAGATGTCATGATGAAAGATGTTGATTTTGCCAATGCCAATGTCATGGGCTGTAGTGTGCAACTTCTTTTGAAGTACTGTAAATATACTATATCGGCTCGCCATGAATGTCGCGTTTGCTTAAGCAGACTAAAGACCGTATACTAATATATTAATAAATAATATGCGAGGATGACGATGAGCAAAAAACTCGTGTGCTCAAAAAGTTCCGTTAGATCTACACCCGGAGGCCTGTTCCACACTGTATGAATGAGTGACTGAAAGAGTGACACACAATGGGATAAGGGCAAATGTTGAGTTAGACATGACTTTCAAAGTTAATACGCACACAACAGGAAGGAAAACTCTTCAAGTGGTAATGAATTATTATAACGAAAAAACGATGAGCTATCGTTGTTACTTGTTGGAATGAAAAAAACATAACGCCAAGTGGCTCATTATCACCATATAATATTTAGCTATGTACGTTGTCTAATATTAGGTGCTCATATGTAGAATTGTCTGCAAATTAATACTGAATGTGTGGAAACCGTAAACTAAGACAAATTCGTTTAGTGTAGCTATGCATACTTGCCATACAATAACTGTAATGTAATATTTGGGTATGATACTGTCGCCGAGAAAATCGTTGAACCGGCAATTTTATTGCTGTTTCATGTAAGCATGAAGAGAACCACTCTTGGCTGGATTTTAGTAAGTTATTGTTCCCCATGTTTACAAAAACAACCTTGCCTTGGAAGATATTAATTGACATCGATAATACTTACAATGTCTTCATCGTTATCAGAGAGACCCCCATCCCATGACATGGGACGTGGTATGTCATGTCTTCCTGCGGTTTCTTGATTTCTGTCCCTTTCTCCTAGGTCCATCTCAGTCGTGTCCCCATTGGAGTTCATTGACTCACTTTGATTCGCATTCCCAACACTACGCAAACGTCCTGGTCCAAGTGGGTTGTTATTTTGAGTTGCCTCCGAGGATATCCTCGCAATCTCTTCGTCGCAATCGGATTCAATACTGTCGTCCATCTTAAATGGTTAGTTGTAAGCTCTAAAATCTCTTAGTTAGACTGCAAGCCAAAGACAAAAGGTGAAAATTAGCCATCATTTCATGATTGCATTGACATTTACATATACTTACGCATATATAGCTTGAAAGATGAAACATCAAACATACATGATGCGAATGCTAACGGTAGTTTTATACTTAGCTCAGGAAGGATGTGTTGCTGGATATAACATACAATTAATAGGAAACGCTTTGCTTTGGAGTAATGAGATTTGTATTTATGAAGATAATCATTTGAATAAAAAATCTGAAATAGGATTCATATGCGTTATATGCTAATGACAAGCTTGTCAACGTGTACTGTGTACTGAAATCTGGCAAGAACACATCTACATTCTGTAGTCGACAACCAGAACTGGTCCCAGTTCCCGTATCTATCGTTATTATTGGTATGTTCCTACTCCCCCAAGGTACACTCAATAGCTGTTTTCGCAAGATACAGAATGCATAAGTCGACAATACTTTTTGTAGGTGATAGAATGGGGAAGCATTGTATTTTACACGCTGCAAACGTTTTTCTCGCGTCAGCAGTGAAACTCGGCTTGACTCTAGGAATCTACTTTTAAAGCTCAGCCCCGGCACAGACGCCCTTTGTCTCACTCCAATAAAATTGTACGAAGGAAACTGTAATAGACCCATTGCATTTTGGCAAAAACATGAGACAGAAAACGATCGATACCGGCAGCCATCTTTGGAAAACCTGACTAGGACAAAGGCCAAGGGCATGACATCTTTCTGAGAATCTTCTACATGTCTACCTATGTCTACATATACATATATAGCCAAAATTCTGCAGATCTCACTAAACACTATTATTCTTATCCATTTCAATAAGGCATCTATGACCATGTGAATATGTGAACATATTATCACAATGGCCCACGCGTAGTTTTTATGACTATGTAGCAGTTGTGCTTATGCTACTGCTCTTGCTAAACCTATTTCCAGATTTCTAGCGAACTCCTACTTCCAAAAAATTGTAGCATCTCAGAAGTAACCGAACGAAATTCTAAATGCTTTTTCTACAGTTTTGGTCGATAAAGAGCCTGGTTGCTTTCGCTTTACCCTCAGAATCCCCGAACATAGCTTATTTATATTCTGGATTTAGTTCGTGTTTGTGGTTATGTTGTAGAAGGTTTGACTTGACTCAAAACGCTTTGTTGTTTATTTGCCTGAGAAAAACTGCGTCGCAAATATTTGCGTGTGTGTGCTTTACGGGACTCGGGTTCAGCTTGTTATGATGCATATTTATGTATATATTTACGTATATTTATATTATGCTTTTGCCTAGCAGTTCAACTAACGACCTTTGCTTCGTTTCAATGTTGAATACATGTCTTTAATCTTCAGTTCCGTATTATAATGGTGTATACAAAGTATAAAGTACGTGTAAGAAGTAAAGGAAAAAGAACATTCACATATTGTTTGGCTGGCTAAATATACAAGAGACAAGAACATAATGTACTGCTCTCTGTGTCTTTTACAATCAGACAATGCTTTTTAAGGAGGAACTTTGCAAACGCACGTAAATGAATAAGGTCGCGGTCGGTCCTTCCTGAATTCTCAGAGCTTTTCACCGTCACTACGAGTTCAGAATAGCCAACCGCCCACTCATTAGTTCTCAGCCTTCTCGCTCATGCACACTATGCACTGTAACAAAGTGTATCCTATGCAGTAGAATAAAAAACACATTTATCAGTAGACGCTGTATAATTACTAATGCTGGATTAGTTAGTGGAGTTTGTATATAGGCATATTGCAATACCAATGTTTATATAAGCGTTGTGTACTTCGTGACATTTACATATTATTTTTTTGTTCCGCATTACCTCACATTTAAGTATAGTATACCTACATGTATTTACTTAGAAACATGAAAATGTTTTACAAGTATTTTTGCTGTTATTCTAAATTCCAATATGTTTGAATGAATAGTACGTCTGAATTTTCAACACTTGAAAAAAAGGCACATAGTTTTCCAGTAATACTTTGCAATTAACGGTTTGCACTGATATAAAAAGTATCACAAAACACACAACTGTATGTAGACTGTAACATAATCAAGGTCGAAGAAAGTTAATCTGAGTAATAACTAAAATGAAATGCAAGAAGAGTATAGCTTTTGTAATAATGTTGGCACTGTATTCAAGGATGGTACTTGACAGTGCATCTCCTAAGTTCAAACGTATGGTTAAATGGAAGAAATGACTGTGTAACAATTTACAAGTAAGCTACACCCGGCGAAAGTTCCAAGGTCGTTCCAGAAGGTCAATCTTGTTGCTGTTGCTATATAATTTGCCAATGCTCTTCTTTACAGAGTGTATTTTGATAGTTATAATGCCTACACATATTCACTTTTAACGCTTGTTAAAGCATGTTTTGATAAGATGTAATTTAGTCGGATTGAATGAATGGGCTCTTTTAAGATGAAAGAGCAAGCAAGAAAGGACTACTAGAAATAAATGGAATATTTTTGTGATGAATGATGCTTTGCATATTTATGGGATAATACAGAGTAGAAGCAATGACCTCCTTAACTTACACAGACTAAAAGTACTCGTCTGTTGGCAATCACTACTTCGTTACCGATGCAATGTAGTTCATCAGTGGAAATCCCAAAAATGAAACGTACTTGCTTACCTCTTCTTTTTATACGTCAAGATTGAGACTCGGCACATTAAAGGAAATGTTATATAGTATGCACTAATATCCCGAACTGGATCTTGTAGTACAATTTAAGACTTAATGAGTATCATAGTCTTGAAAAAAGTTTAATTACTTAGAATGTTTTGGGGGATAGCTACAATACAAGTCACCGAATCAAAAACAATGAACAAAGAATGAGAAAATTGAGGTTACCCAGTTAAATTGCTAATGTCAATAAACCCTTTACAATCGACTTCTACTATTGTACTCCAATTAATCGTCTAACTGATTTCTACACCCAAATAATTAAGAAACCCAGCCTTGGGAATTGCGTTGCACTAACTGTAAGCATGATTCCATTCCATGAAAACCAAATACAACGTTTGGAAAAATCGATTCTTGTATGGCAATTTTTGATTCAGGTGAAACTCCTTGCAAAACCGTATTAGTCATAAAGGGGGACGGGAAAGTGCGAAAGTTGCGAGCAACGTCGAAGGAAACAGTTCAGGGTGATTCATTGGATGACTGAATGTTATATGCCGTTGACTAGACTTCATAATACCATATCACATTCAGGGCACATTGCCACTGCGTATCTGATCACAGCACACAGAAGTGACTAAAAGTAGCCCTCTTTTTCGCAATTATACCCCTGCACAAAAAAGTACCAGCAAAAGCAGTACCAACAACATCCTGCCATTTAGGGGAAGCTCTGCACCAGTCATATCCTTACACAACCATTTTGCTTGCATGCATTTATACATGTATTATATATATTATGAGTAAGATTTCCAATTCCAACTGAAATAGTATTATGAAAAAAAGTAACAAGACATGAAGAAAACGAGAATGACTCACCTTTCAAATTATTGGCCGTTCTATATTATTATATAGGATGTAATAATGAGTTTTAACCGTTCCGCTCAAAGCATTCCTTCTCACATTCATCACATTTGTATTTTTTAATAATTATAAATAATTATACGATAAATTAATGGCACTTATCACATCTTAACGTGGTAATTCATTTATATTATTAATGCAAAGGTCAGCACAGATGTCACCTGATGCTGACCTCTGACATCATGTAAATGCTTTTCCTGTAATATATAGCCTCTTGCGCTTGCAAAGTATAAATAAGTTTTAGCTTTCCTTCACAGTTTCATTTTACTTGCTTGTTATGCATAATCGATTGTATTCATTCATGTAGTAATTACTATTTAAACATTTAAAGTAGAATTAATCACTGCATATTTATGTAATGCCTTTTTAACTGTTTCACCTTTTTGGAACGAGTTCCATTTTTCACAGAGTTAATTAAATTTCACTGAACCTTTTTAGTCCAAATCACAAATATTGCTCTGTAGCATTGGTAAATATTTTAAAATATACCAATATAATTATCACACCACGACTTTTGTCTTCAGCACGTTTACTTAACTGTTATTTTATTTGCTATAATAGCCCAATGTGCAGATATTTTCTAAGGGTTTTACATAAACATTATAAATTGTTATGAATGTCTACTCCAAATTATAATTTTTGCTCTTGTCACATGTAATACGATGAATTTCCATAGTCAAGGTCAAATCAAATCGTATTGTGTAGCACAAGTTATGGTAAGCACACACCTTTTTCGTCACTCAGGAAAAGGTACATGTTATCTGCTAATGTAAACTCAATAGTCTACTATTCATTATAATCCATACTCCTCCAGATCACAGTCTCCTGGAAAGATTCTATTTTTATTTCTGTTTTTTCA